>OY365809.1:42102762-42216341 GCA_959347315.1 Bimastos eiseni | reverse complement strand
AAGAGAGAGATACAGAGAGAGAGCATCCGATAAAGTTTGGTCATTAACAACCGTTGAGTGAGTTCATCTTTCTGTCTTCCCCCTCTAGTTTAGTCATAGGATGCACTCTATGTTCTTGAAAACGTTTTGTTTTGTCTTTTACAGGTGTGCCAATTGTCCAAATAAAACGAGGTAAGCAACAGCCCTTTGAAAAGGGAACGATTGTGAATAGGATCTAACAGCTCATATATATATATACAGCTTATACATGCATGCATTCATAAATACATATACAACAGGAAACTTATTTGGCGTCTATTCGAAACTCATCTTAGGGTCTTATATTTATCTACTTTTGGCATATAAAACTGTTGGTCCAAACGTGAGAATCATTTTATTGAGTCCATATACTTACTGCTCTCAGGGCCGTTGCACGCCTTACTGTCATCGATCATGTCTTACAAACCACTCGAGTGTTTTCGAATTTCCACCTCACATGTTGTTGTGATTAATGACTTCTGTCGCGCCGGGATTTAATGGACCGCAGTGTATGTAGTCTCGTCAAACACTTACGTGATGACGAGGAGAAGAGGACTAATCACATAGCCTTGCTGAATAATGATGAATTTGAATAATGTTTAGTTATCAACGACTATGAAGCTTTTCAAAGCGCATTAATGTTTTGAACCAGAACTCCCGAGCTTTGTTCCGTTCGCATCAATCTTCTGTCAATTCAATCTATTCGGATCAGCCATAATGTGTGTGGTATTCTTCTACAATGAACTCTATCACATGCTTTTTTGTAATCTTCGATGCACATATTTGGGCATAATTTACATACTGGCCATTCTGACAGCTCCTCTTTGGCAGTAGGCCTACTCTTGGTGCTCCCATGTCCCTTTGACACTCAGATAAACCGGCTCAACTGTCTCTGTTTATGCTCGCAAGTTCTTTGCTATTTTCTTATCATGACTTTTCGCATGGGTGAGGAGTTGCCAAAAACATAATTATAATTTACAAATGTACGTTAACAGTATGATTATAAATATTGCTATGATTTTAACCATTAGATTCCATCGATGAGTGCTTATCAAACCCGTGCGTTTTCGGACAATGTGTGAACAAGGTGGACGGGTACGAGTGCATCTGTGACCCAGGATATACTGGACCTCAATGCAATCAGGGTAGGCTGTCACGTCTAACATCATTCTTATGTGCATGGCATCCAAGACATGAATGGAACTGGTACGAATTTCGACTGTTGAGCTATTTTTCACATCTTACAATCATAATCTGTAAACATCTACTTTCAGTGATCATCCATAGACTAAGGCATCCTATTAAATCTTCTTCGGAAGGATGTCGTTTTCTGCAATTATACAAATCTAACGTTATCTTGTACCTTATGATTGAAAATTTAAATAACATGTGTTCCTTGATGGTACAACAATAAATGTAAAGTGAGTATCGTTAAATTTACGTTTTAATCGTTTGTTCTTTCCAGTGCTGGCGGAGTGTGCTTCGAATCCATGCGTTCACGGTGAATGCAAACAGCTGCATGACAAATACGAATGCTGCTGCATAGTTGGTTATACCGGAGAATTCTGTCAAAGCGGTAAGTAAAATCATCGGAATCAGTAGATTTGTATTTAATAGATTAGGCAAAAGAACATCTCTTTCAGAATTGTTAGGGAACTTAAGTTAGGCCTATGAATATTTTTGTATTTTTATCTTTACTGTTTAAAATGCATTAAATCTGAAAACGAACTCTAGCGGTTATTATCTGTCAGAAGTGCATCAACCGCGGTTCTGTGTTCTGCAAGTCGTGTGATCATTATGTTCGATACCTTAATTCCACTTAGGGTAAAAGTAATGAGTGCCTAGGATTACGTTTTTGTGAAATAATCGCTTTATTAATTTTCAAATATCATGATATTTATATTTAACAAGCCGTTGAAGCAAATTCGCATTCACAAGAAATTGATTCAATATCAATAGATCATTCACAGCAGTTTATCGTATCAGTAGTGTAGCTGTTAGTGACTATTGTGATAATCTTTATTCAGAACATATTGTCTTCATTGATATTTATCTGCTTTGGTTTCAGAGATAAACGAGTGTCAGTCGAATCCGTGCGCTCGTGGAGATTGTGAGGATTTTCCAGGAAAATACGTGTGTCACTGTCCACCAGGATACACTGGAACACACTGCGAAATAGGTCGGTTGCATAAACTGAGGCACTGACCATTCCAAAAGAACTTAAACGATGTGCTGTTGTACATATAAAATATTATGTTGTTTTATGTGCCGCGGAAAAAAATCGTTTGGGGATGTGACAAACAAGCACTTTTGATATTTTCAAATCCACATTGCAAGGGGCTCGTAGAATATACGATAATAAAGATGATGATGATGATGAGTTCTCTGACGGATGCGCAGGTCCATTTGGCATTACGCAACCCGAGGATGAGGTAAGTGAGGCAGTTTCCTGTTGGCTTTCTCACGGACAATTATGGTTGAGCAACTTGTCCAAAGTCGCTACGCAGTGACTCGTGGTGGGTTCAAACCTGCGATCCTCCGAACGCAAGGCGCCGAACAGCACACTACGCCACCGCGCCCCATGGATAAAGATAATGCTCATTATACAAAGACTTTTATCACTGGGCGATGCTGCTGAGGATGGTTTGTTCTACGTTTTGCTTTTTATAACCCATCGATTGCTAAATTGGTCTAAAAAATCTTACTGGCTCAATTGTTATCTGCTCTCAAATCATTTTAAGTTTTAATGTATATATATATACACATTAAAATGCATATTTGCATCATATTGAGCGTATGAGCTATACTTTAGCATTAATTTTTGTCTTTTCTAGAAATCGATGAATGTGATTCGGATCCATGCGTGAATGGTGACTGCACTGATCTCGTGAACAAATACACCTGTGTCTGTTTTGGTGGATATACTGGAACCAATTGCGAAATAGGTCTGCACATGTTGACTGACAATAACATAATGGGATTATGACACGTGGTTCATTAACCTAAACCATGTGTCACAACCTGAAATACTTTAAACTTGTTGGTTATTCAGTATTAAATAAACGGGGTCAAGCATAGTGGCAATTCCACACATCTACAATTCTCTCATTGCTTTCGAGGTAGACTTTATGTAGTCCTACATGTATAATGACGTGGAGTCGCCTAGTTTGGGTATAACTAAATCTCGACTGATTTTCTTCTCGCTCTTCTTGTTTAATTAAACTTAATACCTGCAACCTCACCTTGTTTGAGATCCTACAAGTCAAATACAATTAATTTACTATTGTATATTTTCATTTTTAAGCTGTCAACGAATGTTCATCTAATCCATGCGTGCACGGTACTTGTACTGACGGAGACAATCGCTACGACTGCGTTTGCAACCCAGGATACACAGGAACCAACTGTGAAACAGGTAGAGACACTTTAGATATCACTTAAATTATTGTAATCATACATTTTTATGCGACGACGCTTTAAGAGAAGGCAAGTCTTGCTGTTGTCAGAATTCAATAGCAAGACCCCATGATCAAGAGGCATGCAACATTTAAGCATGTTTATGTCACCTAACATTGGCTTCCACACATACAGAACAATCAACGGAATCATATAAATTACTTTTCTTGTCTTAATAGTTCCAGTACCGCGTTGTTTAGACAGTCAGGAACGACAACAAGTGATGCTATCATGCAATGTATTTTTTATACCAAAGATTTTTATTGATAAGAATGATTTTTATCGAGCACGTACAATCAAGAAAATAGAAAAATACATTTTATGGTCTAATAGTCTTTGATTTATTGTCTCATATGTTTAAATGCAGTTATTAATTTAGTTTTCCACGACATTTATATTCTTTCGCGTGTGAATCATTCAAACGACGATAAAAATGAGGTGATTGTATGATCAAGCCGTGACGAATGTTTAAAAAAATAACATTGCATCACCTTAAGCTGAACATTGCTTTTCAATATGATGGTGCTAGTTGCAATTTAGTGACAGTGTGGTAACAAAGATCACTAGCATCGACCGCCCTCCTCCTTTATTCGTGCTCGGGACGGGCGCTGTCAGGGTGCAAGCAGTGTCACAGTTTTAATTTGAGAACTGTTGCCTTTTTAAAGGAATTCTCTTATACGGTGTCACGCAAACTATTTTTAGGCGAGTCAATAGATTTATGCTGCTAGAAAGATGTGAAGCGTATTAACCGGTATCTTCGTTTGAAAAGTTTCTGATCGGATTATTATTCATTTACTTCAGAACCTGACGACTGTTCTTCTGGACCATGTGTACATGGAAACTGTAACGATCTTGTCAACGGTTACGAATGCCAGTGTCCACCGGGATATACGGGAAAACATTGCGAATCAGGTCAGAAATCAGGCGCTATATCGATTTTCATAAATACATGTAATTCTGAAATAAACACAATCATATTTACGCACATAACGTTACGACCTATAATACGGAGATGTTTTGTATTTGCAGATGTTAACGAATGTCTTTCTAATCCATGCATACACGGCACTTGTCTAAATGGACTGAACAGCTGGTCTTGCAATTGCGATGATGGATACACGGGGGAAAGCTGCGGGACAGGTTAGTCTCAGTTATATTCCAGTTTCATTTCAGATCTACTGGTATGCTAAAGAAATCAGCGTTACAAAGATATGTGTGAAATATCTAGAAGAAATCTCATAGATTTATTGAGATTAGTTTTACGCAGCTTTGTCTATAATATTAGCAAGAAAGTCAAAATATTCTACCATATTATACTTGGTCGGGTTCTAAGTGTATGCGAGAGGCAACCAATGAATGCTTTTCTGATTGTTACAGTGTCATTTTGATTGTCGACGAACTTTTAATTTTAAGCGAATCCTAACACCAATGCATATCTCAATAGGTGTTATATGCCTGTCTCACGACAGTGGATTGTGAACCATATAATCTATCAATTGTATTAAAGTAATTATCATTTGGTTGTGTATCTTGACAGAGCTAAACGAGTGCGATTTGCTGCCATGCGTTCGTGGTCAATGTGAGGACAAACTCAATGACTACGTCTGTGATTGTCCAACTGGATACACGGGAAAGAACTGCGAGACTGGTGGGTTGCTTAATGAACCCTAAACATTCGCCTCATCTACAGATCAAACACCGGAACAGACATGTTCGTAGGATTCTGGTAGCTTAGGACGTGTTGCCATACGTGTCGTAGTATGAGAAACCTATTTGTCTGCTGAGCGTCGGGTGCAGAAAAAATATTTTCTTTACCTGGTTAGTTGACTAAAAAAAGTAATCTGTGGAATTTTTTATGTTTGAATACAGAATACATTTGGAGAACGAAATCAGACTTATATTGTATGCTTACGATCCGGTATGCTAGAAACACATGAAATCAACTAACTTTTTTATTGAGTCTCATAGGTCTGCGTATTAATCATCTTGTACACATAATTATTTTTTAATTGCGCCATTCCTAGACTGTGTCGTGATTAGTATTCTTTTTGATTGCAGTACTGCAAAGACATTTTACTGGACATGACCAAAGAGCTTTATTGCCACATTGTTGTTTTCACAGATATTGACGATTGCAAGTCTTCACCATGCCAGCATGGAATCTGTATAGACCACGTCAATGAATACGAATGCGTTTGCGATAACGGATATACTGGCGAAGACTGTGACACAGGTAGCTGTGAGATGCTATATTCAATGTCTTAGAGCACGCAGTCATCCAAGCACACCAAATAGACGTGCATGAGTACATCGAAACATGTAGATACATACCTGACATTTGAAGTAAGGGTAACCTTGTCAATAGCTGTACTTGATGGTATGCGCACAATCATACATGTTTATTAATTAACAAATCGGTAGTCCTCGAGATATGGATATAGCAAAAGAGATGAAGTGAGTCAGCTGGATGGAACGCAGGACAAATTAAGAAACAATACTTACAAAGGATAGACACATTAAAGATCCCTGATAGGTATAAGATCAGAAGACCACATAATGAGGGGAGCCTACCTTCTTTTTACATTATGCGAAGAAGAATGCACGCGTGTGTCCATGCAACTCTTACGTACACACTACACACACACACACGAATACGTATACGTAGTATTACGTACCTATATATAGAGACGATCAAAATGTTTTTGAAAGTATGACTCTAATAGAATGTTTACTGAATTTTAGTCCTGAGATTTTTAATTCTTTTAGCTTCAACTTCTTATTTGTCATCGAAGCAATGATGACCCTTATGATTATTAACTACAAATTCATTATGCTGGTTCTAAAGAATGTCTATGCTGCACAAAATTATCTACCTGCGTATACATCTTTCGGTTATTGGCACTGTGTCAACTGTCATTGCAGAAAACAACGAGTGTATCTCCAATCCTTGCTTGCATGGCGAGTGTGTAGACAACATCGGCGGATACGTGTGCATCTGCCAAGCGGGATATACAGGAAGCAAATGCCAGACCAGTTAGTTCATTTGCTTACAAAATGTGTCGTGATTGTGTTATTTATAGCATCCATTCACTTATCGATCGATCAATCAATCAATTAGTATTTGTTTAATAATAAGTTGTTGTGACCCTAGCTTATTTACAAAAATTCATTCATCTACTTTTCCGTCCATATCGCCATATGTCCATTCGCACATCTCTGTTTGAGATCTCGGAGAGTGCACCATTGTCTTGATCTTCTTGTACCTCTTTCGAAAACTCCACCAGGCATTTGCTGTAGTGCTACGGGATGACCTTTCCCATGTAGTCCGGAGTTGAATTCTTGTGATGAACTCACTTTGCATTTCTTCCTGCCTTTTCATGGACCTGTTACGCTAAGAGCACATCTGAATAGTCGCTCTATAAATTGTCATAAAGTGACATATTATTTTGTTGATTAATACATAAGGCCATCTATCAAGCCATCTGCATACATGTATATAGCCATCCTTTCATGCATGAAACCAACCGCGAATTTCATATCAGTTTTCGCTAAGTTAAAATATGGCTATGAATCATTTCGGCACAAACTTCGTCTTCTTTGGCTCTCTGCCTTCAGGCGGGTTCATATGTCCAATGACGCCACTCCTCCCTGTGTTGAGTCTCTTCTTTCATTTTTCCGTATCCACCTTTCTCCATCATCCAGTCTAAAAGCATTGTTCTTGGTCTTCCTCTTGTTTTTTCCCTTCCATTCTCACCTCTAAGATGTTTTTAAGTAGCGAATCTCCTCTCATTATGTGTCCCATCAATCTTTTCTGTTGTTCTCGAATTGTCTTTATCATTGATCTCTTTTCTTTTATCCTCCTCAATATTTTTTCATTGGTCTTGTGCTCTGTCCATCTGATTCTTTCCATTCTTCGCCATATCCACATTTCAAATGCCTGTAATCTTTTCTTACACAAGAAAGTTCGGCACAAACTATCACTTGAAAATGTGGCATTTTCTGTAGATATTGACGAATGTGAATCCAATCCATGCATCCATGGTACATGCAAAGACGAGGTCAACTCGTACATATGCGTCTGCGAAGTCGGATACACTGGAACAGAGTGTGAATCAGGTACACTGTTTAAATACAATTATGCACAGACAGCCCAGTGACTCTGCATACCATGTATTTTGATATGAAGTGACATGCCTACTAGCATTGCCAAAGTATTTGTATACAGTTCTATTCCATATATTATTGGATTCTTTGATACCTGTGTTACTAATCTTGTTTAGTATATTACCGAGGCAGAGCTTAGTTTAAACTTCAAATTCATCATTGAGCAAAGTATGGCGTTGTGTCTTTATAATAAGATAGGTATAGATAAAAAGACAGTGTGTCTGTTCGTTTTGACTGTTTCAATGCATGTTTTAGGGATGCTTGATGACTTATACTTTTCCCGTAATTATGTTAGTGTGCGTGGATTCAGGCATGTTTTTATCTATCCAAGCGCATGTTTCTGGCCCCCCTCCAACGCCACGTTGTTAACAAAATGTGAAAAGGTTATAAGACTTTAGTAAATGTTGACATCTTCGTTGCTCGCTTTGTAGAAATCAACGAATGTGCATCGAATCCGTGCTTTCACGGCAGCTGCAATGATGGTGTCGCAAGCTACACATGTGACTGTGATCAAGGATACACCGGCGAAAACTGCGTCTCAGGTAAGCACGCACCTTCAAACCGGACTTTGTTCCTTTGTCGTCCTCTTCGTTTGTGACGCATTCAAAATTCCTTTAACAGAACACTGATTTGTGCGAACGGCTTTAAGTTTAATAGGCCTACACAGCTTTATGGGAGCGAATGTCATCCATTTATTCCATTCTGAGATCTGTCTTATAATCATGACCGAGTTTGGACCGAGAGCGCCTCTGAGTAGATTTCTTGAAGAGGCGTAGTATTATATATTAAACTTAATTGATTGATTGCCTTTATTTGTTACAATTTATATCACCCTTCTTCAGGAGCAGCTAATATGCTGCAAATCGAAACTTACTCATCGTTCCCGACCACAACTTACCTTAAATATTATTCTTGTGTTATCACATGGTCCCTTCTTAGCTTAAGTTAGCCTTCCCTTAGTTGTTCTTAATTTGTTATTATCTATTCTACAGTAATTCTTTTATCTTGCCATGATTTATCATGCTTCTTTTCATCTTTATTTTCTTCCTTCATCTTCATCTGAACCTATATAAATATATACCTCGTGCGTGTCAGGATCTATTAACACTGTTTTCTGGCGCAGAAATCGACGAATGCAACTCCAATCCATGTTTCCATGGAACATGTAACGATGGAGACAACAAGTACACGTGCATCTGTGAACCGGGTTACACTGGTTCAAATTGTGAAACAGGTCAGTCTTTGAAGTTGTTGCTCAGACGCCATATTGTCTTCATAGATGAACTAGTGTTTTTGGTTGATCCAAGCTGATGCTATCATTTGGTTCCAGTAAGGGCTTAATCTACAAATTGATCAGAAAGTGATTCGTGCTCAAGAACATTTATACTTGGAAAGTCAATAACCGCACATTCAGCATATGATATGACTTTTGCTCACTGTGCAAGTATCAAGCACATATAGGAATTATGATGAGAACTTACCGAGATTGCTTTGTCTGTTTTGAACAAT
This sequence comes from Bimastos eiseni, assembly GCA_959347315.1. Lineage (NCBI taxonomy): Eukaryota > Metazoa > Annelida > Clitellata > Crassiclitellata > Lumbricidae > Bimastos > Bimastos eiseni. The sequence goes on along the minus strand of OY365809.1, from coordinate 42,207,194 downwards.
AGGTCTTAGATTCTCGTTATTTTGTCACGAAAATGTTGTTGACAGTGTATATAATTATTTGACGCGTTTTAGAATCGATAAAAATGTTGTACTTTGTATCTCAATATTGACGTCTGGAGGCGTTCATTTGTTTATTTTTACGATTTCAGAGATCATTGAATGCAACTCAAATCCTTGTCAACACGGAACATGCACTGATCTTGTTGATGGATACCAGTGCGATTGCGAGAGTGGATATATTGGAACCAACTGCGACTGCGGTATGACAAGCAGATTAAATATCTAATAATAGATTGTTAGGTCAAACATATACAAGCAATGAGGTGCATTGTTGTGAAGGGAAGCATGCAAGGATTAACGCTAGAACGAACGAATGAATGAATGAATGGATGAAGTATTGAATAAATTAAATAATGAGCCAAGAATTAAGTTCATTTAAAAGCGAAATATAATTTTTGTCTGCAATTTAGGTTTATGCATTCGACAGACTTCTTGAATTTATTTATAAGGTCTTGGATTATTTTGGTAAATCTAATATTACCAAGCAAATGTGTGAGCTTCATTAATCATACGACAAAGCCCGTTTTCGGGGTCACTCCAGATGACGCGATGTCTAATTTTGCCTTAATACCTCTTACAGCCTAATGCACCATCTTGTCGAATTGCTTTATCGTATTTTGTTATAAAGAAATATTTTTCTTGCAATTCACGACTCTAGAACCATCCGTTACTCACTATTTAAGATTTCAACTACCTAAGCCGTCGAAAGAATTTTGGCGCATAAATTACATCCAGGAATTAAACTAGCATGTCGTTCATGAATTGATCACATCAATTAACAACTGCTTCGTATCTTGCTATCCAGTGGAAGACAACTGTACTCCGAACCCATGTCACAACGGAATCTGTGAAAACCAGATCGGAGGATACCTCTGCCAGTGTAGTCAAGGATACACTGGAAGAGACTGCGAGACGGGTAAATTATATGGCTTCATTGGAAAACGTCTGCAACATGTATGAAAGAGGACACCTTGAAATTCAATTTGTCTGAGACTTAAACCCTTGCCACTCCTGAGGCCGCTCACAGCGGCCAACTTTAATGGGTTTGATATAATAATTGGAAGGGTATGGGTTAAATGTTTAGTAGTTTAATAACTCTAGTGCGATGACCTCAATAAATGTTTCAAGTCATCGCACTAGAGTTACTAAACAATTCTTTCAACGATGCTACATTCAGTAAAATTGACATGAAAGTCGTTTGGTTTCTTGATAATGTCGCGTTTTGTCTTTTACAGTTGTGCCAATTGTCCAAAAGAAACGAGGTAAGCACATGCAAATCAATATCATAGATGCCTCTGATCTATGAATAATCGATGCAGCTTATGTGTGTTCTTTGCACGTTTGCTGTGCATCAATGTCACTTAACGTCATTTTGAAAACAACAAATTATACTGTGTAAGCGATTTGGTGAAGGTGGAGCTTATGTGGAAAATAAAATAACTTGATCTGCTGAGCAGAAAGAGCAGAGAGAGGGTGGGGGTAATTGCAAAATGTTAGTTCAGTATCCGTTAAGATTCGGTCAACAAGAACCGTTCAGGGATTTTATCCCACACGCACCCCTCTCTTTGTCTCTCTGTTTCTTTGTCTCTTCGTCCCTCTCTTTCTGTATGTCTGTCTGCCTCTCTCTCTCTCTCTCTGTGCGTGTTTGTGTGTCTCAACCTCTCCCTCTCTCGTCGTATCAAGTGACATTGTTCTTGAGAATGTTGTGTTATGTCTTTTACAGGACAGCCAATTATCCACGGAAAACGAGGTAAGCATAAGCAAATCAAATGCCAAAACGATTGATATTGATTAAAATCGAAACAGCTTATGTGTATGCGTGTGCTATGCTTCGGACAGTTATTCGACTTCATTTTCAATACAACGTGATAATCTACTTTCGAAAGGTTTAGATATAAGCAGTTGGTTCAGACGTTTAGATTATATAACTTTGGTCAATGGGATTACTGACTCCTGTGCATTGTTTCTTTACACGCCGTCCTTTCATCGATCATATCTTACTGACCACATGAATGTTTTGTAAGCAGTGAGATGATCAGTTATAATTACATGAAAACAATATGATTGAAAATAACCACTTCTATGTGACCATTAGATTCCATCGATGAGTGCCTATCGAACCCTTGTATTTTCGGACAATGTGTGAACAAGGTGGACGGGTACGAGTGCATATGTGACCCAGGATATACTGGACCTCAATGCAATCAGGGTAGGCTGTCACGTCTAACATCATTCTCTTCTTCATCACATGGAGGGAATTAGTACGAGTTTCTTCTGTTACGCAATTTTTCACATCTTGCAATCAATTTCAACCATTTTCGCTGTAAAATTCTGCTTTTCATAACTTGACGGATCTTATTAAGTTAAATTATCTATTAAATTGTGACATTTTCTGCGAAACTACGAATCTTACGGTTTCTTGGATCTTATAACTAAGGATTGAAATAATATGCATCCATCGATTGTTATACTACATATGCAAAGCATGTAGCATTAAATTCACTTTTTAATCGTTCTGTTTCCAGTGCTGGCGGAATGTGCTTCGAATCCATGCGTTCACGGTGAATGCAAACAGCTGCATGACAAATACGAATGTTGTTGCATTGTTGGTTATACCGGAGAATTCTGTCAAAGCGGTAAGTAAAATCATCGGAATCAGTTTTTTTCATATATAAATAAGTTATTGGCATTCATGAGGCAGCATAGGACATCTCTACTGTCAGAATTATAAAGTTATCAATATTTTATTGCTTTCTAACTTTGTTGTTTTAAGTGCATTGAATCTGAGAACGAATTCTGGCGGTGATTATCTGTCAGAAACCTCAACTGCTCTTTTATGTTCTGGAAGATGTTTGGTCATTACGTTCGATACATTATTTCTTTTTAGGTTAGGCTGACGAACGCCTCGGATTATTGTGTGTGATAGCGTAGCTATATGAATTTCCAAATCCCATGTTCTTAGCATTTACCGAGCTGCATGGGTGAATTCTAATTTGGCAAAATATACAAGTAATTGATCTGATATCGATGGCTCTATAAACTCGAAGTATATGACCTCGAAGCCTATTTCGTGTGTGATGTTGATTTACGCCGCTGGATTATACACCTGACAATGATGCGTCCATCGTTAGCTTCGCCATCACTGTCATTCTTCAGTGTCCCGCCTAAGTACTTGTATATACATATATGATACCCTAATCTATATTAGTCGACCTGAGTTCCGCAGCTATTCTTGCTGTACGTGAATCTCTAACTCACAAAATCTCACTATTAGGTAACGATGAGTTCTACATCTACCAAACTGCACAATCAGCAAAGAAATCAACAACACCTCAAGGCTCCATTAGGGAATTAGGAATCTAGCTCACACGGACACTTGATAAACGACTCATAAATAGCTTTCATCAGTTTCTTATCATTTCGCTCACGAATATAAGAACCAGACTAAATCAACCTTGCCAGTGAAGATAATCAAAAATAAGTTAACTTAACAATCATGACAATGTTCATAATCATTCTCTGAATAATAAGTTCACAAGTCATTACGAAGAAACGACATACAAGTAATAAGCGACCTGCTCAAAATAATCTCACAATTATGAGTTCGTAACTACTTAATCATCCTTAATCATCAGGGACCTAATATTCGTCTTATAATCTTTCTCATAAAGATGAGCCTCTTGGGGCTATAAAAACTCGAGGGCATAGTGTCAATGGTAATGATAACAAACAAAAAATAATATTTCAAATAAACTACAAAATAATGAGTTTCCTATATAATAGTAAGAATCACGTTACACAGACTTTACCTCGTATGATATTTATCTGCTTTGGTTTCAGAGATAAACGAGTGTCAGTCGAATCCGTGCGCTCGTGGAGATTGTGAGGATTTTCCAGGAAAATACGTGTGTCACTGTCCACCAGGATACACTGGAACACACTGCGAAATAGGTCGGTTGCATAAACTGAGGCACTGACCATTCCAAAAGAACTAAAACGATGTGCTGGTGTATATATAAATATTATTTAGTCTTATGTGCCCGCGGAAAAAAATCGTGTGGGGTGCGACAAAGTGCAAGAAGCTTATTTTCAAAGCCACATTGCAAGGGGTTCGTTAAGTATTTGATAATAAGCATGAACTTTTGTCACCCGGCGATACTGCTGAAGATTTTCGTTCTTCGTTTTGCTGCTTTATAACCAAACCAATTACCAAATTTGTCTAAAAACTTTACTGGCTATATTGTTACCTGCTATTAAGCCATTTTAAGTTTTAATGTTTATGCATTATATTGAGCGTATGAGCTCTAATTTAGCTTTTTTTATTTTCTAGAAATCGATGAATGTGATTCGGATCCATGCGTGAATGGTGACTGCACTGATCTCGTGAACAAATACACTTGTGTCTGCTTTGGTGGATATACTGGAACCAATTGCGAAATACGTATGCGCATGTAGACTGACAATAATAATATTAAAGGATTATGACACGTGGTTCCGAAGACAAAATTATACGTTGGAACCTGAAATACCCAAAACTTTTCCGTTGTTCCATATCAGATGATGCAGCTCAACCATCGCCGCAATTCCACACATCTACAATTCTCTCTTTGGTTTTCAAGATAGACTATTTATGTAGTCCTACATGTATAATGACGTCGAGTCGCCTAGTTTGGTTATAACTAAGTCTCGTCTGATTTTTCTTCTCTTCTCTTGTTTTCTTAAACTTATACCTGCAATCTCACATTGTTTGAGATCCTACAAGTCAATTATCAATAATTTCAATTAAAATGTTTTATTTTAAAGCTGTCAACGAATGTTCATCTAATCCATGTGTGCACGGTACTTGTACCGACGGAGATAATCGCTACGACTGCGTATGCAACCCAGGATACACAGGAACCAACTGTGAAACAGGTGGAGGCACCTAAGATATCAATTGTATTGTAATCATAAATTTTCATGCTCTGACGCTTTAATTAAGAGAGGAAAGTATAGATTTTGTCAAGATTTGTTAACAACACCACCTGATCATAAAGCATGCAACACTTAGACATGTTGAAATCAGCGTACACTGGCTTCCACACATAGAGAATCATCAATGAAATTTTAGGAAGATAATAATTATTGTTCTCATATTCATAGTTCCATTTCCACGTTGCTTCGACTGTGAGGAACGACAACAAGCGATGTGATAATGCAGTGCATTTATTTATGGTCTCTTATGTTTAATTACAGGTAATGACGAACTTGGCAATGCACGCCACTTATATTCTTTCTCATGTGATTCATTAATACTTTGGTAAATAAGCGAGTTTATGATCGGATTTAGAATTATTTTCGAAATTAGCATTGCAATACCTTAGGCCGAACACCGAACGCCGCTTCTCAATTTGAAAACTATGGCTGCCTATTTTAAGCAATTTTCTTGTACGCCGTGGCGCAGCCTATTTCATTGAGAGTCAAATAGGTTCATACTACTAGGAAGATGTGTTGTGATTAGACCCGTAACCTCGTGTGAAGACTTTCTGATCGTTTTATATTCATTTATTTCAGAACCAGACGATTGTTCTTCTGGACCGTGTGTACATGGAAAGTGTAACGATCTTGTCAACGGTTACGAATGCCAATGTCCACCGGGATATACGGGAAAACATTGCGAATCAGGTCAGAGATCAGGCGCTATGTCAAATTTTACGTAATTGCATGTTATACTACAACAAACGCAATCATGTAATTTCAAGCACATACCTTTGCAACTATAATATAGAGATCTTTGTCTTTGCAGATGTTAACGAATGTCTTTCTAATCCATGCATACACGGCACTTGTCTAAATGGACTGAACAGCTGGTCTTGCAATTGCGATGATGGATACACGGGGGAAAGCTGCGGGACAGGTTAGTCTCAGTTATATTCCAGTTTCATTTCAGATCTACTGGTATGCTAAAGAAATCAGCGTTACAAAGATATGTGTGAAATATCTAGAAGAAATCTCATAGATTTATTGAGATTAGTTTTACGCAGCTTTGTCTATAATATTAGCAAGAAAGTCAAAATATTCTACCATATTATACTTGGTCGGGTTCTAAGTGTATGCGAGAGGCAACCAATGAATGCTTTTCTGATTGTTACAGTGTCATTTTGATTGTCGACGAACTTTTAATTTTAAGCGAATCCTAACACCAATGCATATCTCAATAGGTGTTATATGCCTGTCTCACGACAGTGGATTGTGAACCATATAATCTATCAATTGTATTAAAGTAATTATCATTTGGTTGTGTATCTTGACAGAGCTAAACGAGTGCGATTTGCTGCCATGCGTTCGTGGTCAATGTGAGGACAAACTCAATGACTACGTCTGTGATTGTCCAACTGGATACACGGGAAAGAACTGCGAGACTGGTGGGTTGCATAATGAACCCTAAACATTCGCCTCATCTACAGATCAAACACCGGAACAGACATGTTCGATGGATTCTGGTAGTTTAAGACGTGTTGCCATAAGTGTCGTAGTATGAGAAACCTATTTGTCTGCTGAGCGTCGGGTGCGCAAAAAAATATATTCTTTACCTGGCTTGCCGTCAACAATGTAACCTGTGGAATTTGTATGTTTGAAAACAGAATACATTCAGAGAACGAAATCAAACTTATATTATATGCTGACGAGACGCGTCGCTAGAAACACAACCAGTCAAATCAACTGAGTTTTTTTATTGAGTCATAGGCCTGCGCATTACTCAACATGTATACATATCGATTATCAGGGCCATTCTTGGACTGTGTCGTTGTTAGTGTGCATGTTATTGGCTGTACTGCAGAAAATCTAACTGGACAATACCAAAGAGCTTTATTGCCACATCGTTGTTTACACAGATATTGACGATTGCAAGTCTTCACCATGTCAGCATGGAAGCTGTATAGACCACCTCAATGAATACGAATGCGTTTGCGATAACGGATATACTGGCGAAGACTGTGACACAGGTATACTACATGACACATGAAATACTTGACATGACATACATGACATATACATATACATGACATATATATATATACATATATATATCATGACCATAACCATAATGTTTATTGGTCCCAAAAACATAAAAGATAAATCAGAGAAAACATAGTCACAATCGTATTGGGATCAAGAGAACAGAAAACCCTAAAGGGAGAAATTGTTTCGCTAATCCGGTTACCCATTTAAATATAATATTTAAATATTTACCTATATGTAGATATACAGACATATATTTACATATATACAATTCTGTGTCATACATAATATACATGACATGACATATACATGACATCGACGACATATGTATGAAACGCTGTATTGAATGTCTTAAATCGTACGATCATCAAGGTACGCCAACAAGACGTGCATTGGTACATACATACATGTAGATAATACCTGACTTATGAAGATAACATTCCTGAACTTGGCGATAAAATTGAGCGAACAATGAAGGAATGATTATAGGAAGACCGAGGATGAGGTTATTGGACTGAATGATCAAAGACTGTTACACAAAGTTGAACTAATAGGCCGGAAATTATGACGAATGGCGACACTGAAAGTGCCTGCTTGCTTTGGAAGTTTGGAGTACAGAGAACGAAACTTCACACGTGCATAAATATATTCCTATCAGGATACATGAACACATTTACATACGGATCTACAATCATGAATAAATAAACTCAATTTCACTCCTGCATTGTATTAACATGGAAAGCATGCATTTATGCATGCCACTCGTAAATGAACACGAGTATGCGTACACGTATAATTATATGAACACGGGTAAAATATTTTTGGAAAGTGTAATTCTAATAGGATATTTTCTGAAGGTTAGTTCTGAGATTCTTAGTCGTATTATCTTTAACCATTAATGTATCATCGAAGCAATAGCGATCCTATAAAAATACATGATATATGCATGCGCAGACGTTAATGATCTGATGTTTTTGCAGAACACAACGAATGCATCTCGAATCCTTGCGTGCATGGCGAGTGTGTGGACAACATCGGCGGATATGTGTGCATATGCCAAGCAGGATACACAGGAAGCAAATGCCAGACGAGTCAGTACATTTGCTTACAAAATGTGTCTTGATTATGTCATTAATTGCATCCAATCACTCATCAATCAGTCAATCAGTTAATATTCGTTTAATAATTTACAAGTTGTTGTTACCGTAGCTAGTTTACAATCGTTGCTTCACAATTCATCCGTTGATATGTCTATCCACACATCTCTGTTATAAGTTTTCAGATAGTGCTATATTGTCTTGATCTTCTTGACATACCTCGGTCGAGAACTGCTTAATTCAACTTGGCGTTTGCAGTGGTTCTACAGGATGACCTTTCTTCGGCTGTCCAAAGTAGAACTCTTGCGAGGATTTCATCTGCATCTCTTCGTTATTTAAAAAACCTGCATTTTCATGGACCTGTGGCGCTGAATAATCGCTGCGTTAAGCGCTTTATGAAACTAATGTCGAAACGATGTAGATAATAATATTGTCTTAATTGATGCATCAAACCATTCGACTATCTATATGTAACCATCTTTTCATGCCTCAAACCATTCCTAAATTTTATGTAGAGTTTAAACATAAAACGGCTCTGCATCATTTAGGCACCATGCTAATCAACCCAGACTTTCATCAGAATTGTGACATTTTCTGTAGATATTGACGAATGTGAATCCAATCCATGCATTCATGGTACATGCAAAGACGAGGTCAACTCGTACACATGCGTCTGCGAAGTCGGATACACTGGGACAGATTGTGAATCAGGTAAGCTGTTTAAATATTTGCAATAACAGTTCAGTGACTCTGCAACCCAGTATCGCATTGTTTCTATATTATGCAAGTATGACTGTTAATCAGTGTATCTGTTCAATTGAATGTATGTTTTAATATTAAGTGGTGACATATATTTTTCGAGTTATTACGCTGGGGTTATGACAGAATGCGACAAGGCTGATGGATTCAATAAAATGTTTCCATTTTCGTTGTTCACTTTGTAGAAATCAACGAATGTGCATCGAATCCGTGCTTTCACGGCAGCTGCAACGATGGTGTCGCCAGCTACACATGTGACTGTGATCAAGGATACACCGGCGAAAACTGCGTCTCAGGTGAGCATGCACGCACCGTCAAAATCGCACTTTGTTCCATTCTCATCGTCTTCGTTTGTGACGCAACCAAAATTCCTTCAACAAAACACCGATCGACGGTTTTGCACGATCAGCTTTAAGTTTAATAAGCCTACATAGCTTTATGGGAGCGAGTGTCATACATTTCATTTGGGTCAGTTTACTAAGGTATATTACCCTCTTCAAGAGCCGCAGATATGCTACATCGAAACATACTCATCGTTCCTGACCACAACTTACTTTCGATATTATTGGTATAGTTATTATCACGCGATACCATCTTAACTTAGTTAACCTTACCCTAGTGATTCTTTTGTATTATTTATTCTAGCGCTATTCTCTTGTTTTGCCATGCTTTATTAAACTGCTTATCATCTTTATTATCTTACCTCATCTGATCCTTTATAAATATATACCTCGTTCAAGCATTCTCTTCATGTCAGTATTTATCAACACTGTTTTCTTGCTCAGAAATCGACGAATGCAACTCCAATCCATGTTTCCATGGAACATGTAACGATGGAGACAACAAGTACACTTGCATCTGTGAACTTGGATACACTGGTTCAAACTGTGAAACAGGTCAGAATGCGAGTCTTTTAGGCTTTCATCTGATGTGTTATATAATCAAATTTTAGGTGATTGTTGAGTTCATTTAATGGAAATGGTGATAGTTATTCGTTTCGGTGTGGATCCGTTTAGCGTTTTGAGCGAAGTAATGTCTGCTGGACAAGCGGATAATGATTTTTTAACGAAATTAATTATCCATTGGACCAGAAGAATGGAATAAAATACCTCAGCGCCTTCGCAATATCCCAAACTTAAAGTCTTTCAAGCATCACTTAAGGACAGGGATTACTGAGCAGGACCTTTAATTGGATTCCTACATTGCTTATTATGTTTAAATGTGTTTATTACGTTTGCTTCTGTTTAACTCTGTTATTATAGTTAAGTTTCATTGTCAATTCTTAGCCATTTAGAAATGTTTTTCCTTGTGTACATATAGGTGGCCCTACCTAGCGGGACCACGGTCCCTTCTGGGTCTCCTCTTGTCTCCACCAAAATGTTAAACATGCATATTGTCAATTGATGTATCTTGTATCTCGGAGCAATAAAACTGATGTTTATGGTTATGGTTATTATCTTCAAGAAGTTCAATGAGCAGATATTGATATTTCTACAAGTAAGTAATTATACGAGTAAGTCGACTGTTGTGACGTTTTATGTCATATAAAAGCCTACCGACAGTTATTGAGTTATGAACAAAGCATGACATGGTTTTGCATGCTCTCTAAAGAAAGAGCATTTATTTCACATCCATCATTGATAATCAAAACCATAACCAAATATTTTTATTGATCCGTAAAGTAATTGAACATTGCAATAACATTACAAAAAGGAAACGCGTGTTAGACTCGATGAAAGCATTGTACTTTGTAGCTCAACATTGATGTCTAGATGCGTTCATTGTTTATTTAAACGATTTCAGAGATCATTGAATGCAATTCCAATCCTTGTCAACACGGAACTTGCACTGATCTTGTCGATGGATACCAGTGCGACTGCGAGAGTGGGTATATTGGAACCAACTGCGACTGTGGTAAGTCATCCAGAAAAAATACCAAACTAATTATAGATTGTTAAGTTAAAGGTGTGCCAGCAATGCGGTATAATGTTCTGAAGGGCAGCATTAAAGATTAAATGGGAGTTCGTATTAAAGAGTGAATGAATGAATGAGCCAGGAATCAAGTTCGTTTGAGACTAATGTCTGCACTTTATCTTTTGTGCATTCGATATAATCCTACAATTAATAGTGGATTATTTTTGCTAAATTGCTAAATTTTGCTAAATTTAATATAAATGTTAAATTGTGTGAGTTTGATTAATCATCGGAATACAACAGGCGCCTTTCGGTTTTAGTCTAATAAAGTGATGCCTATTTTGCATTAGAATCTTGTTCAGCCTACTGCAATATCATGTTGTAACATTTTCTCGTGTTTTATAAAGAAATTCGAAAGCCAGTAACTCACGTCGCAAGAACCCCCAATTGCTCTCTATTTAATCCAAAACGGCCGATAAAGACTTCGAAGGCCCCAATTGAAGAAAATTATACTAAGTAATTGGCACTTTGACAACTGGGTTCTACTAGCCTACCTAATAAGCCGTCGAAAGAATTTTGTGGCATAAATTACATTCAGTAATGAAACTAGCCTACCGTTTTTGTGTTATTGTCCACAGCTAATAACAATTGCTTCATATCATTCTTGCTATCTAGTGGAAGACAACTGTACTCCGAATCCATGTCATAACGGAATCTGTGAAAACCAAATCGGAGGATACCTGTGCCAGTGCAGCCAAGGATACACTGGAAGAGACTGCGAGACACGTGAGCATTATGTCGTCATTTTAATGTGTATTGAAGATGCTCCTTGCAATTAATGCATGATTTAGCACGTAGCAATTTCGAGATGTTATAAAAAAATTTCGAATGAATATTTCGAACTTTCAAAAAAATACGATTCCGATGCTTTGGTCTCTCACTATCAAAACGTGAAATTATTGTGTTGAATATAGTTTTTTGCTCTTGCGCTAGAGTTGTAAATTGTAGATCAGTGAGTCAGCTGTAAACATGTGAAAGAGAAAGAGAGTAGGCTGGACTGTAATCTTTATTTGATCTTTGATTACGCAATTAATATTTGTGTGAAACGTTAATATTGTATTGAACACTATGTTCAAAGAGAAAACGCTGGAAACTTACCTTTCGTTGTGATTGTTTTATCACAGAAATTCTAGCCAAACGTCACAGGATTCCACTCAGATCTCGCCGTCGACGACATGGTTAATGTAATTGGCGAACGGGATACGTTTCTTACCTAAATCTAGTGGATACCAAGGGCTTGTGCAACGATCTGTTTGACTTGTCAATTTTTCGCAGTATTTCGTAATCATAAGCAACGTTGGATTTCTAAGAGTTTTATATTGACGTTTGTTTACTCTTTATTTCATAAGAAAGTAAAACGTATCAAGTTTAATTTTTCACGAAATAAAACATAACGTTTCCTATCTGATCGCTTAAGTATTTTGTTTAAATGAACATTACATACTGAAGCAAGACACTTTCAGTTTCAGTTTCTGGTATCTACGTCACGACATGGTATATAATAGATTATCACAATAGCCAACTGATGCATTATTGCGCTGTATATATAATGAAAATTTACATAATGTTACAACGAAATAGAACAGATACAGTAGGCTACAATAATATTGGATACGTGTGGACAAGGTTACTGTCGAAAACTATAAGCAGGACATTCAGAGTACAAATAATATATTAAAGTTGCAAAGTTTATCGATTGATTATTTACTTGTCCAAGCTATGCGCATAATTATGTCTATGTCATGCAATATTGACCATTTTGTGTTTTAAAATGTTCTATGAACTTTCTGATCTCACTGAACATAAAATTGTCACTTGTTATTGTTATTAAGTAAGTATAGGCGGCCTATATAGTGATGTCTCCGGCGCTTAAAAATCAAGCCGCAGTCACAGTGTTTGCCAGAAAATGATTCACATAATAACTTAAACAACTCTCGTATCAGTGTTACTGTCACATCAGATTTCTTGTCCTTTGTATGAATCAATTTTCTTCTGTACAGCGTATCGTGCATCATTAGCCGGTCACAGACGCTCATGAGGCTATCTAACTTAAGTTCCAAAGGTGTAATTCCAGTAGAACTGACAAACCAGCAACCGTAGACAAACGTGACGCCTTTCACTAATGGCCTGACTAAAGTTGCAAAGTTTTCTAGAAGTCGCCCGTAGAACATATTGCCCTAGCAAACGTTAATCGTTGATACAAATTGATGCCACGTTAACCCTCAATCTCATTCATTGCTAACAGTCCAGCATGGTTAGGTTTAAAGTATTGCACACCATCGAATACGCTGTGACTAAGTAGTTCTGTTGTTTCCTGCGATTCGAGTCTATATAGAGCTGTGAAGATAAACGAATATAGACGTCCTCAACTAATAGGGTCACAGTTTGATGCCTGTTCGATTTCTACACCACACCCGGAGATAGTCATTTTCTCGCCACACCCTTCAGGTGCAAACACATTCTGCACAAAAGGTGGAGTAGTTTATTAATAGAGCCACTGGGCGTAACGGAGTATCAATGGGCGTGACGAAGTCTGGGTTGAAGGCTACTACTCTACGCACCCTTCACGTGGGTTGTATTATGAGTCAAATTTCAAGATCTCGTGTTAGGCTGTCTTCATACAAGGGCGTCAGCCTCGCATACAAAAGTCAGCAATTTAGTCGCCAAAATCTGCACGTTTAGAGCTATTTTGACATAACGACAGATTTGGATGTTTACAAACGCTCGATTGAATATCTGTTTCTATACCTCGTAAGCAAGGGTTGACACGGGTGAGTAGCACTGATCTACCTCTCAGTCGACATGTAATGTAATCGTTATCTCCAAACCTAGTTTGTATTCCTGAGCGTCACTTGAAAGCCAAGCGCATTGTACCAGCTCATTCACAAGCGTTGTGTCGAATCTCAGAGGCATGTCCAAAGAGGTAGACCAGAGAAGGTCAAGGTCCCGATTTCCAGAGGATAAGAGGTTCAGAGTAGCTGACAAAGAGGGTATTGTTTCTGGCGAGAGTTGGGGGAGATGGTCTAATGAGTTGAGGTATGAGCTTTTGAAGAGATGACGCTTCAGTTTTGGATGGAAAGCCCGTGCGGTGATAGATCCATTGAGAGGCCTGAGCAGGCAGATGATGAAGGGTGATTGGAAATGTGGAAGGAATAGAAGATCTCCGAAATTCGTATGGGAGATCGTTCTAGAAGCGTGGTGCAGTGCGAGACATTGCCGGATTGGAGAACATGAGGTAAGTAGGACCTGGCGCCTGAGAGGTGGGAAAAAACTGAGACAGGAGGAAGATCGGGCAGAGTTGATTGACTGGATGTTGTAGCCTAGAGTTCGATGGATATGGGCTTGAGACGATTACTTCTGCGTCGATGTCATGTTGAGTAAACAGTCAATCGATGGGCAACCGATCGTAGAGTGGAACCCTTAGTTGAGAATAATTGTAATCCCAATAGAAAGCTGTGACGATATTGAAACCGAAAGCCGGGCTATGGTAGCCAATGCAGTGATTTTGTAGATAGGCTATTCGAAGTGTTTTAAATAACGTGAAAGTGTTTCAGTTGTTGGAGTTGTTGAATCAAGGTAGTCTAGAAAAGCAAGTCGTGTGGCTCCAATGTAGATCTCATATATTTACTTCCTAGTTTTCGGCAAACTCAGGCATTCAGCAGATTCCCCTTCGGGTCGCTTGAAGCCTCCGTGACCCGACTGATAGGGAAGAAGCAGAAGATTTCTGCAAAGAGGAAGCAAATAACTTAGTTTTGTCCAGCTTTTGATTGGCAGCAGGTCATAGCATTACTTCGCACACAGACTGTGCCCCTGGTGTAACTTATGTTGCCATCATGCATCTTGAATCAAGCTAATGTTCCGGCGAATTTCTGTACAGGCAAGTCACTAAATGTTCTAACTTCACTTTCCTATGTTTATACTTCTATAGCTAAGTTCTAAATGAAGGTTCAATTTGACGGGGAACGGAGTAAGACCGCTAGCAAAAAGTCACTGCCCAGCCGCGAAAACTTTAATCAGTCCATTGTCGGTTTTAAAAGCCCGTCAACTTTGCCGGCGAAATTCTGTGCAGTTATTTATCCTACTTTATCATTCACTCGTGATGTGCCATTAGGAGTTAAAATCCTCAAGCGGATGAGAGGTGTCTTGTAGTTTAATTTGCATGTGCAAGTTAGCAATCTGGGCCCGTAGTTTGTTGAACTGCAGGCGAACCGTTACATTTCATATCGAAAGTAACTGACAGAATTCGCACGGTTTATTGGAAATGTTCAACCTCCGGTCAAACGCAAATATCCAAAACATGTTTTAATAATGCTGGCTGGGGTTTGATTTATTACCGGTAGGCCTATTCCTAGAAGCTTAAGCCCAGCTAGAGGTTTTGAAAACTTCCATCCTCAAATCGTTGTTGCGTATTCTTTGGCTCTGGACCCCACTGGAGAACTGAATGACTTGGTGAAAACACGCCTATCTGTTTTGATCAAATACAACAAGCCGATGTCACCTTGGCTCCCCACGGTTAAGCGTAAATCACCAGATGAGAGACAATTTTAATCGAAACAAGATGTGTCATAAATCGTCAGCAGATCTTTGGTTAGCTGAAGTATCAATGCACATGTCAACTATTCTAGACGTGAGAGAAAAGTTCGTTTCGTGGTGTGACCTTGAATTGAATCCACTCAGTAGCCTCGGTCTGAAAATGTGCCATTCGCTGGCACATTAACAAAGGCCATTTCAAACTTTTGCCCTAAAGTCTTTGGTTGCTGCATTGAGGATGCTCAACATTCCATAGTTAACATTCAGACCTAAGTTTTAATTTAAGTTCTTCAGCCACTCCCAACTGTTTACACTCAATCACATTAAGCTGATGGCAGTGCAGGCTCCTTACTGTGTTCTGCAAAGAACTTACTGATTATGTAAAATTGAATGGCCAATAAGTCCAGCTTACTATGAAAAGATCCTTCCTATTCGTTGACAGCTCTGAACCAATGTCAACTTCACTGGTAAGAGCTGTGTCTGTATAAACTGCCATTTAGATTTACAAAAAGATAAGCTTACATGAAATTTTCAAGTATTATGAATTAAACCGTCGGTAGTCTGTCTTGCATTCTCCCACCCCATGTGGAGGAGTTAACGGTGCTCCCTCATATCTTTGGTGAAAGCCGATATCAGTCTCTCAACTGACATGTCACAAATGCATCTCTATTCCAAGATGCTATAATATGCGTTCCAGGAGCTACATTCGATGAAAACTTTAACAACTTTGGGCAACATTTTAGTTAGTGCGTTATATAGATTCCTTCGTTACTCTGTTGGCTCGTTATGTTTTTATTAGAAGGTGGGCGTTGTGCCGTCAATAAAGGCAATAAATTGGGCAATTTATCTTTATTGGAGACATTAACCTGTTGACGCTTGATCTCATAGGTCAACGATGCAATGGACCGCTATGAACTGATATCATCGCGCTCGCTTGATTGCCACTCAACTGCTTGCTGAGTATAGCTTGAGAGAATGTACGACGCGGCACTGCTGAGTAGATGGTCATAGCTAAGGTCACCTGCGTTGAATAAGTAACACCGGAGGCTTGTCGATCCAGAAACGCGTTGATGTCGACGTTGTTTGCAGAGGTGACTATTGTGTCGTTACGTCGAATGATGAGCCAGGTTTAAAAATTACTCACGACTTTTAACACTGCAGGTCTACAGGATTGGTCTGCAATTTTATTTCGTGGAAATGATTGATACTGTCAGCTTAGTCAGTGCAAGAAGTTTATATAACATTACATCTAGCGTAAACCATGGAATTGCATTTTAAATTCCAAACGAAAACACGCCCAATCTAATATTCAACCCGACCGTCGAATTGCCTTTTTCAGCTTTCAGGACAGGACGTCTATTATATTCATTCGTGAAATTAAGGCTTCAGACTCTACGACGAGTTGATCAGTGAACTGGTAGCGGTAGATTATAAGTTGAATCGGAGAATGCAGGATTCCAGTCAGATAAGAAGCTCCATCTATCGACCGGGCTTTGATAACCATGCCTTTGAATCGCATGAACCGAGTCTCATCAGACGTCACGAGTCGCCGCCCATCAACCGGTTAGAGTTTGATTTCAAATTTGTATTCCGTCGTGATTGTGCAGATGTAGGGCGAATTTTGAAACGAAATAAATTGTATAACAAATCACTACGATGACGATTAAGAAGACGATGACGATGATGATGAGGATGATGTCATAGATGACGATGATGATAATACTAATAATTATGATAATAAAATTAATTGCATTAATAATCAGTTAATACATAAATGCCTTTTTAAAAAGCAAAACAATGCATTCATTCGCTCAATAATTCATTCACTTCGAACATGTAGCATAAATCGCCACTTAAAGAAAATCAGCAAGAGACGCTCAGAAAGCTGTTCAGAGCAGCGCCTTATTTACCACAAAGCCAACAAGACCACCATCTGGGGCGGTACATTTTAAGGGGCGGCAAGAGTTGGATGTATAACATTTTATTTTTTAAATGTAAAAGGTAAATAATAGTAAGCCAGTGAACTTAGGAAGAAATGTTTAATCATTGTGTTATGCTGTTGAAGTTTAAACTAATACACTCAATGAGTTAATAGGCATAGGCCTACTTTTTATTTTCAGTGTTTATAATAGAAACAGATTGGTAGTGCTGGTTTTTCTTCCTACCATAACCGTCGGTTAAAATGTGTGAATTTCACTGTGCAATTTCAATTTTGGGAGGGGTGGCATAGAAATCTTGGTCTAAAATCCGCCTCTGGCTCAGAGAGGCTCAACTAATCAGAGGCGCTCATTAATAAAGTAAAAGCAGGCAAATACTAAAGGCATCCAAGGGTGAAACAAAAGGGGAAATAAGTCAACTTACCGGATCGCCTTATATCCTTAACAGATTTCAAGATGGCATCTCAAACAATTGCACAATGCACCAATTATCGTCAATTTTGCAAGTGCAGTGTTAAGTGAAAAGTTTACCCAGAAGATAGAAGACAATTTGGCCAAAGTGTAGTATTTTGCATGAGTGCTAGGCTAGTGCTTGGCATATGAAATCTTTGGGTCTTAAGGTAAGGTATGTTAGGCATTAGATTATATCTTACTTAAGGGAATCTTCTGATTTCCATACATTTCCATTTCGCTTGTAGTAGGTATTTGCAAGGTGGTCATGCCTACCTCGGTAAAAACTGATGGCCTGGCAATAATTGCACCACACATCATCTTTACTGTGTTGCTCGCGTAAATTCCAAAACTTTTAGATTTAATGGCTGGAGTAGGTTTGATATAAGCATACCACTAATAGCGGAACGTGTAGCCCTAAAAGTTCTAAAACCTACAGATCATTATAGTCTGATACACTGCTTTTTAGTTGGAATCAGTGTTTCTACATACGAAGGTTTTTATTTCTTTAGGTACTCGCAGGCACAGTTCGGAAATCATGGTGAGTGATATTTTAAAATGTTTGTTGTCTAACGATTTCACGATATTGGCCACGCCAAACATGCTTAACGTCACCAATCTTTATGGTTTAATAGCAGTTGCTAAGATGTCAACAACGTTATAACGTTAGCTTCCTAACATCGTAAACATCGTGCGACTTAAAAAAACTCTTGAATAATACGTTGATAACGATACTACAGTTGATAGAAAGAAGAAATGAAATATTTTAAAACTAATTCAGAATAACCGCTTTTTACGTGGACTAAAGGACCAGAAAGGTCAATTATAGAATGTCATGGGAGTTAGTGTATGTTATTGGATGGTGTATGGGAGTAAATATCAAGGTTGAGCGTTAGAAGGACAAATATCTAATAACCAAGAAGAATAGCCTTATTACAGAGCGAAAGATTAAAGAAGGTCGATATTAGTGACTACTATCTGAAACCTTGACAAGTCCGAAAATTGTGATTGTAAGTGTGATTTGTGTAGCGCCACATCAAAAGAAACATGATATTCGCTTCATAGCGGTCAAATCCAAGATCAAATTGAATGGATTTAGTGCGCTTGCAAAGAAGAGACAAAGAGTGCTAAAGGTCAAGGTGCAGCTCGTGAAAAGGAGATGATGGGCTGCACCCTAAATAAAGATACAAATTATGGCATCAAAAGGAATAAGAAGGTGCAGAGGCAGCGATCCCGGGAGGGCGTCGAGGGGTACAAGTCCCCCCACCTTTTGCAAAGAGTGGACACGTTATACGTGTGTCCCCCCACATTTCCTACTCCTCTCATTGGGTGTCCCCCCACCTGTCAAACGAGATCGTCGCCTCTGAGAAGGTGAACTTGGGCGTAACCATGATTCAATGATGAAAATGAATCAAGGAAATGCATACATCGCCCGTCACTCTAACTGACTTCAGTTTCGGACCATTATAATCCTGGTCAATAACATTTCTTTGGAAACACACACAGCCGCCGATTTGTTTCTTTATTTTGTATCTCTGAACAGCCCCTTCGACTTACCGCAGCGCTCGTGAATCAGCTGGAGCCCCATACTTGGCTTTATAACAGCGCTTTAAATCAATCAATCAATGGAATTTAATATAGCGCCTCTTCAAGAAATCTACTTAGAGGCGCTCCCGATCCAACCTGTGCCAAATTAGACAGATTTCAGAATGGAATTAAAAAGTAGGGTACAGAGTTCTTAGGTTAGAACCGAAGATCCAATGGGAGGCTATTCCAAGCCGCAACCGAAAAAGCACGATATTGTGATATGTGTATATAGCTTACAATATCGATAACGTCATTGCCTTGTTGTCGGTCCTTTACTCCAGGGTTTGATCTGCCGTTGCGGATTCCGTCAGCCGTCCAGCCATCCGTCTACGAGATGGACCACTTGGTCACCTTCGACGTCAGTACGAAGAGCGGAGTCCTGAGTCACGCGGACGGAATACGAAAGTTACGGCAAATGGAGTCAGCGTCTGGGATCTGGACTAGAAGGGTCCTGCTAAGCATCGACCAGAAGGAGGTCGTCGTGACGGAGAAAGCAAGCGGGGAGGAGCTGGAGAGCTTCCCGATCAGTCAAATCTTCGATCCAGTCAGCTTCGACAAGAACAACATTCCCAATGTCTTCAATAATCTCGTCATCTTCGTCGTGCAGAAGGAGTCGTGGACGAGGCTTCCGTCAACGATGAATATCTTCCAGTGCATCGCTGTATCGGTTGGTTGAACGTAGTCGTTGATTCCTTTACTAAGTAAACATCTAACAAAAATTTAATGGACTTTAGCAGCTGATTAAATCAGGGCGAGCTACGAGAAACCAACACGTTATTTCCGTATACAGAGAGGCAACGTATTCAAAACGATGGTGTTTCGTAGTATTAAAAATAAATAGGCAACTGCGTGTTAGTTACTAGCGCATTAGATATTAACAAATAATTATTATTAGGCCTACCGTAGGCTCTGTGAGGCAGTTACAGAAAAATCCTGTTGATAAATAAATGCAAGCGCATATTTCTTTTGGATTACTAATTCTACAGCGGATTAATTCAGGCAGTAGGCCTGACAATTTTTTAATAATCTAAATAATTCCATAGATATTTTGCTGCTGTCGAAAATAAGGGATGTCAATGAGGTTAATTTTTGCTTGTGTTTTGTTTTAGGCAAACGAGGCCGTTGAAGATATCAAAGCCGCTTGCGTTGGAAGATTTCCAAGGCAAGAACGCGATGTGTTATAAATAAACAGCAAATATGCGAAGTTTTCATAATATTGATCGATTGAACGAGGAATCATCGATTGGCAATGTTCCTAAACGAAATAACGTATACTGTACTTAGAAATTCGTGACACGTTTATCAATGCATTTCGCAGCCATTCTGTAGGTCACTTCCTTCCATTACATTACATTAAATTACTGAACAAACATTTTCTTTATACAATTCGTTTCTAAATGATTCAACTGCCACTAATTGAAGACACATTTTTATCATACATTGCAACACACAATTCGTGTCTACCCATAGATCGCTCTCATCCACAAGATAAAATGTAATAGACTCCCTATAGGCCTATCTTAACTCGTGTACAAATATGACATTCGTTTTAAACTTGGAATTCTTCTACAAAATGACGTTTGTAACCTTACAATAAATAGCGCTATGTTAAATTTAAATTCATTTATTACATTTAACTCGTTTTAGAAGGATGTCACAGACAAAACTACACAGCAGAGATTTGGTCGATGGACTCTACGGAAAGGCGAACAAACCTAGAGGGAATGAATCGAATGGTGAATATGTGGGAATTTTTACGAACAAGCTGATTCGAATAAAATGTGTTTCGCAATTGACATCAAGGTGCCATTTACGTATTTCTAACATCTAAGATGCTTCGCTATTACTTACTAAAGTACGCATTTGGTTGCGATTGTATCGCTTGGTTCTTATAACTGCCGTTTAGAAACTAATCTAACTCAAACATACGGTTGAATTGTTTCATTAGGCCTATTATGTTAAGTTACTTCACTAATTTACTCATTTCATTGTCATTACTTACAACTTATACAGCGTTGTTATTATCATAGAATTACCTTATATAAAAAAATAGTCGACGATTAGTTAAGGAGTCGAATGGCAACCATGCAACACGCCATCTTTACGACACTTGATTCCCATCAAACATCTATCTTTCTTGTCTCTTTGTCACCGACTGATTCTCCTCGTTACGTGGATCTATTTACGACTGGTACGGGTCTCTCTGTTTACGGGTGGTGACTTCATATGTTGAATACAATGAACAGCAAATACCAGCATGACATCCATGTATGATCTATAGTAACCGTCTCAATATACACATGTATACAAACATGAAAATGAGAGAACAATTGGTAGGTAGGCAGCACTCTATACAAAGAGCATTCTGGTATAAATGTT
Organism: Bimastos eiseni; assembly: GCA_959347315.1. Taxonomy (NCBI): domain Eukaryota; kingdom Metazoa; phylum Annelida; class Clitellata; order Crassiclitellata; family Lumbricidae; genus Bimastos; species Bimastos eiseni. Next base: position 42,185,419 of record OY365809.1, on the reverse strand, counting down.
TGTATTAAGACAGTTATTAAAATTATTGTATGGTTTTTGGATGCCCGAAGTAAATGTTAAACAATCCGTCTAGCTAACCTAGTTGAGTGTGCCTGAGGTAGTTTGAAAATCTGTTCAGAAGCCAGACTGTTGCATTGGTGTTTAAGAGCAATTGAAAACTCGAGGACGGTCGATCGCATAAGATGGGCTCGAATTGAAGCGCATGTTCTCTGTTGCAATCTTATTTCAACCAACGAGTATTTATATAATTATTTTCACTACTTCCAAGCCTTCCATTTGACCATAAACGCTTTCGATGATGCATGGCAAACAGAGCATCACTCGCCAACGCCCAAACTCTTGAGCCTTGGCTAAAACAAAGACCTTTTATGGCTTACAATGAGCTTTCAAGTCTGTGTATTAAGTATTCAATTCGAGTACATACTCGAAGAGTATTCTCATAAGAAGTGTTTGATTTCGTGCCAATGACACAGCAATCTCAGGCCACTGCTGAGTAGCACACGTGATCTGCTCGATTAATTAAGGCCGATTTAAGCCGATTTTATTAGAGGCTCTATATATACGTGTAGTCATACCTGTATTAGTATTACATGTGCTACCTGTTTCATCCGTTATTTTCTCACTTGACCGAATACCTTTCGGGAATAATAATTCACTGGGCGGCCTATTTTTAGACAAGAGTTAACCGAAACAAGTGTTTACCAAATAGGCGGAGTAGGACGAGGTATTAAGTATGAGCAAGCCAGATAAGAGTCAGTTGCATGTTAAACATGATGAAAGTGAGATAGAATGACAGATATATAGAGGTCTAAGGAATGCGACACCAAGGGAATCAGAGATAGCAAACCCTACAAAAAAATCAAGTGGCGGATGTTAAATTTTTATTAGGATGTCACATGCTTTGAACAGTGGGTATTGAATGTATGTGAACCAAAGTGTGCTTAGCAATTTCTCAATACAGAATACACATACTTAATTATTATATTGAAATCCACTTTGACACCGAAAAAATTACAATGTTTGAGTGAATCAGAAAAGACGAAGACATGATAAAATTGTGCTATGTTTCATAAACTCTTTTTTACTGAACAAAGAACGAACAGCCTCGTTATATCCTCGATTTTTTTTTGACTACTGGATATGCAAGTGTCATTGTAAGAGCAAAAGAAGTCAGAGGCACATTCCATGCTATCTTTAACGACTTTAATTCAGAGGAATTCACAGCTAACTTGAAGAGCTTCCATTTACTGGTGACTTTCTTAGCGTCACGTAATGCGAGTAGATACAAATACCTTTTTGATTAGTGGTTGTTATTTGAATAAATCTGTGTTCTGTAAGTGTTATCATAAATTGTTATATAGCGACATTCATGGAAAGACTAGTCACAGTGTGCTTTAGTAATATCTGGTTTGTTCTCTTCTTTTACGGCATATTAGGAACTGCACATCCATCACCTGGCGTTTCCGTTGCTAATCGAGTGGTAAGTAGGCCAAGAATACTCTATTTCCATTGGTAAACAAATTATTGTTAAAAACGATAGCTAACTGGTGCTACATAAAAAGACTGTGATATACCGATTATACCGATACAATATGCATGCTCATGTAAAATATTAGAATAGAAGCGGATTTTTGTCTACGTTCTTCAGTCCTCTCCCACGCCGCGTCATCTTCACACCGAGAATGTACTCAGTTTGAGCTAAGTTGGCTACGAGAACGGGAGTAGGTGGAACCGAAGTCACGAACCAAATTTGTGCCCTATGGGGATTTTAACCCAACGACATGTCGGACAATCAAACGACATGTTTGACTATCCGACACGCAAATGACTACACTTTGGATGCCCCTATAATGTCCCAATAAGTGTATTGGAACATCGTAATAGCGCTACATGTGTATAGTTAAGGGTCTCTCGTAGCTGCTTTAAGTCTGTGGCTTCTTTCTTTACAGGTGATTCTGAATCACTGTTTCGATGATATTGAAAGCTTTGTTGCAAAGATACAGAATTCGGCGAAACTGCTTAAGGAGGCGAAACAAAGAGGCACCAGTGACGACAGTGACAGTGAGTAGTTTTGCTAAAGTGATACATGTAGGAGTTGCGTGGTACAACCGATTATGTGGATAGCTAAATGTTGGAATGGTCAACGCTTTAAGCTTTAAAGAGTGATGTACCTAAAACTGATGCAGAATTTAAAATATCGATGCCGTTTTACTATACTGAGACAAAAGACTAGACGGGGAAAATGATGAACTGGAATATAGACGGATAGGTGGATCGATTTATGAGTGGAAATCTGGATGCTTCAAAGAATGATTTGCTGAACTTGGACGAGATGTCATTAAACGCGACATACGTCATGACGCGTTCATTTCTAATGGTTCATGACGCATATCGTTTTCTTCGCTTCAGGTGAACCGAGTCTTGCCTCAAAACGTGAATTCGTTGACTGTCTACAAAAGTTCAAGCTGTCCTTGAACCTAACAGTAAGCCAATCGTAGACATAGCTTTACAACCACAGACACCCATCACACGGCGGGTGTAAATATCCGCTAGTCGTAGATCAGCAACCACATAGAAGACGTCTGTGGTTCTGCTAATTTAATTAGCTTCGTGCTTTGCATGTGCTTAATTCATGATTTAGAGAGGTTTCCAGAAGGTACAAAGTACATTATTTTCTATACAAGGCAATGCACTTCCAAGCAACTCTGCGTAGCGCAAAATCAAATTACGAGTCAGAATAACACTTTTTTGTGTTGCAGTCATGCCTACTTGGATAATGATTATTGTGGATATAAGCAATGTAAGCATCTGATAACTGTTCAGTTTTCTATCTGTTTTTCCAAAATTGTTTTCTGCGACTGATTTAGTGGAAGTGCCCAATCTCTTAAGTTTAAAACAACTTATATTATTAAGTTTTTGATCAATTAATAATTAGCTACCCAAAGGGGGTTTTCAGATATCTACTTACTGAACCTTTTATTGTTGTCTGCACCTTTTTATTTCTTTGTTTATACATCCTTCAATTATACTAGCTCTCGCTCTCTGTCTCGCTCTTCAGCTGCCAGCATAATAAGAATTAATGATTGTATGGGGGCGCAAAATTAGACCCTTATGGACCCAAATGAGTCCCTGAAATGTTCATTATATGAACATTCGTAGGCTACGTCATCCAGCTGTGCCTTAGACTCTTAAATCCTCTACTCCTCTAGTCCTCAATGCATTTAGCTTCCACATCTCTCCAAAAAACCATATTAACTTATCCTCTTTTCCATCTCGACGTTTCTATATCCATCTAGCAATTCATCACCCACCATCCAACTCCAAGTCTCTCTCTCGCTCTCTCTCCCCACCATCCATTCCTGCATCCGCCTATCCCTTCTCAGAATCTTTGATTCTACTCCTTGTCAAACTGAATTATATGAAGCACGCTAAATAAGTTCTTCGAAGCAAACATACCTATTCACAGTCATGCAACCAACCATCCATTCACAGGCTCAGCACATCACATTCATCTATACGCAGACCTACTAGCACCAGGTGTTGAGTCGCGAGCGCCTCTGATATCTTAGGCGCTATGCAAGTTTTCCATTACAATTTCAATTACACCTAAACATCTATCCAACTATCAGTTCATCTCTGCATCTCCACATCTCACCATCTCCACAGTTTCTTTCTTCACCCGCTCATAATACTCTCTCTGAATCCGTTCAGGTGGAACTGAAGGACGTTATTCGCAATCCGTCGGCAACTGAGTTGCTAAATTCGATCTTCACTCCGCTGGAGCTCATCGTCAACGTCTGTAGAGACTCCAACGACCAACCGAAGCTTGTGGAGAGCATCGTATCTCCTCTGCTGACAGCTGACACCTGTAGCTTCCTCGAGACTCACCTCCGACCAAACGAACTTCAACTGCTGAAATCACTCGGAAAGAGCTGGACCGTGTCCAGGTATTTGGCAAATATTGACGATTTCTGCTACGTCTTTTGTGATTAAAACACCATGCAGATGCTCAAATGTACACATACATTTGTACATACATGTACATGTACATATTCAAGTTGATGCGAAGTATTGCTGGAAATAATGTGCTGCATAGCAGCTGAAATGGACAGTTAAGAAAGACAAAGAAAGTACGATTGGTGTAAAAATAGTTATTAGTAGGCTTCACGATGTATATAAGGTGTTTTAATTATTCAATAAATAAGTTTTCTTTTCCTTTGTCATTATATTTTCCATATCTCCATCTTCTTCGACGTGTAGCTTTAAAATGTTTCCATTTCTCAATTCTCTTTATATTTCTGTTCGCTGCCAGCATGCCAACATTCAGCCCAACGCTTGTTTGAAAATAATGCTCTTGAATGCCATTTCTGGAAACCTACTATATCAACAATTAAGATTTACTTCATATTTAAATAGCAACATAAACAGTACTGTTCTTCATTCATTCATTTAATCATTCATTCATTTTGAGAATTTATATGGCACATCTTCAACAAACCTACTCACGAGCGCTCCCAGCCCGGCGACTACTATAGATTAAAGACTTGAGTGATTTATAAAATCCAATTGAGTTGATTTAGTGCAACATCATTGCCGATGAAGAGACCTAAACCTGAGTATGCTCATACATACATTTATATATATATGTATTGTATAATATATGTATGTATGTATAGATATAAGCATTTATACAGCACCCCTTCAAGAAATCCAAGTTAGTTGTGACTCTGGATGTTTGTTTGCTCTAGGATACTCTAACGACATTTTATATCAAACACTAATTTCTTGTTCGACATCTTTGAAGACAAGTAAGGAAAGAATGAATGAATATACGATGTATATTTTTAGAGAGTCCTGGAGTGGCCCAGCACCTTCGCCTTATCTTCCGAAATTTCGAGACCATTCCAGCTCCGAAGGCAGCCGATCAGTAAATTCCGAGAACAACAGAAATTCTCAGGTATGAGAAGATGAACAATCTACGAAACTATAAATGATCAGAATTAATTGACAGAACGTTCATTACACGTCATTTACAACCAGAAAGACTATTTTCTTCCGCATTTACTCCGCGGATTGGCTTACACGTCTTCGCTAACCTTCAAGCGAAGGACATTCTCCATCTATATTCGCGACTATCTCTGCATCCCTATTTAAACGAACTTGTCTAAGATGTTAAGACTCTGAGATTGAGCAAATGAACATAATAAGTTTGTTTGTTTACCCTCATTTGCTGAAGTATTTACTTTGGAAAGTACATTTGTTGGATAAAAATTATTACGAAACAGTTCTAAAATATTTCAACACTTGATTTATTTAGAGTATTTCTAATGTCCAATTAGCCCAAATGTCTCAAACGGTTCATTTCCTTAGACTATTTTAAACAGACAATTAATTGTCCATATAAATTGTTATTATTTTCCTTTCCTAAGATTCTTTGGATATTTTAGTTCCTGAAATATTCCCAGTTAGTCTATGCGTCCATAAATATTTAAAATATTCATCTTATTATTTTAAAACAGTCTATATCCGATATTTTATTTTCTATTATTCTGTTACTCTTTGCACATTGTAAATATTCTACTGTTTTCTTCAATCTGTTCGTTTTAGTCAAACGGGGCTGACCACAATCCTGTAGTCGCCAACGGCTCAAATCCAAGGTACAAATAGGAGATTTGAAATTAACTTTACGTATTTGCTACTTCACTGTTATTCAATTGCAATCAAGAGTTCTTGGTGGTTATGTGGTAAGCATTTAAACGTTATTGACATTTCAGAAACCATATATCCAATGGGATAGTTGAACCAGGAGAGTCTAAAGTTTAGAATTTAATTACATCGAAGAACGAATAGAAAACACCGATCTAACGCTGAACTCACAAACACACCTACACACTCACCTGCGTGATTGGTTTACATGTATATTATTCTACTATTCTATTATTCTATTATTCTACTATTTTATTATTCTATTATTCTATTATTCTATTATTCTACTATTCTACTATTCTACTATTCTACTATTCTACTATTCTACTATTCTACTATTCTACTATTCTACTATTCTACTATTCTATTATTCTATTATACTACGCAATCGTTATTGCTTTTGTTAGGGTAAATGGAGACAGAACCGATCACGAACACCTCATTACAGTACAACAAGCTTTTCTGGATGAACTTCAAGCAAACAGAAGGAGGTACAGTGGCTGATGCAACCTATATTCAGATAAATAATCATTGTGTAGTGAACATCCGTATTTTACACGATTAAAAACAATGGAGGTTCACGAAAAGGACACGTGACTGAAAGATTATTCTATCGGATCAGTTGAACAGATTCGTCCAGTTCCAAAGCATATACTCTGTAGACAATTGTCTTGAGCAATCGCTGGCATGGATTTCTATATTGACTAATAGACCTATATATATATGCAGTAAATTGAATTTAGTATAGGTATAATTTTTACATGGCGCTAATGTCAGCATTCCACATACTCATTCATTCGTTTTTAAAATTAATATAGCCCCGCTTCAAGATATCTACTCAGAGGCGATCTCAGCGATGGCCTATACTTTTGATATTAAAATGTCATAACGAATTAATATTGTATATCAGCTAGGAAAACTATGCACAGTAAGCTGATAAGACTCATCAGTGATAGACTCACCCCTACATGTATATCAACGTTGCACCAGTAATAATGTAATCAGTAATGTTGACTGGACTTCATTTCAGGGTTTGCGTCGTAACGCAGTCACGCGAGAGGAAGGACGTTCGTGAGTTAACGGTTTCTGCTGACGAAATCATTGAAGTGAGTCTTACGCAGGATATACACAAATGCAGCAATTTATAATCGTTTAAATTGTTATTGAACATTTGTGTGGCGCTACCTGGTGAGCAAGCTAATCAGAGAACAAGCTCTCTGCAATGGATTATATATATATATATTCTTCATATGATATCCTTTAAATTTATTTAATTAGCCTATAGGGAATAAGGCTGAAATTGGAGTGTATAATTAGAGATGGAAATAGTGTTGAGTGTTGCTTAGATTCACTAATGCTTCCAAGAAATCTAGATTGCGATTTTTGGACCGCAATGTGAGACTATTTGTCCTCATTGTCCAGGTTTTGGATGATTCGAGAAATTGGTGGAAAATTCGGAACAGCAGAAACGAAATCGGTTATGCTCCACAGACGATATTAAGACCGTACTCTGGGTCCTTGACTGGAACACCGAATAACGTATAAACTATAAGACTGTTGTTGTCTGGAACTTCTGCGACGTGAAACTCAATATAGATTTGATGAACAACAATCAAAGAAGACTATGACACCATTTGTTGTAAATATTTCTCAAGATTCAGTTGTTTGAGGCATTTTTATGGATTTTACATCCATTAATTCTTCCGTTCTCTCATTTACTGACTGTCTGACTGATAATTCTAAGAGAATGCAGAAAATCGTTAAATTTAAATGAATCTCAGGATTCGTTTATTTCTGACATTTCAAAGGGTGTACTATACACTATACAGGACTTTCGATTTAATTTTCTTACGACTCGTTGACTCCTTCATTCATCTATTTTCATTGTATAAACTTTTCATTCATTCGTTCGTTCGTACATCCACCCATATCGTATTTGCTTAAGTCAAGCACAGAATCGCCTGCTGCAAGATGTCGAATGGACACAGCTAATCATCCTTGGCCAATAGTCACACAAATTATTGCAGTTTACTCATCGGAAATACTGCAACGTCTTCATTGAGCGCACGCATCGTTATCTAAGAATATTTGGATAATGCACTGGATTATACCAAGTCATGCCTCGATGTCATGTAAATAATTCTGTGAATCAGTTGTTTTGTATTATCAATTGGCTTGTTTGGCTGTCTAAAGACGTCTACAGTCTGTCCAGTAAGTAGCCGTTCGTTTTTATCAGCATAAGAATGAACTGCGGGGACGAGAAAGATGAAAGGACTAGGTTCTGGACGACCAGAGTAGGAGTTCTTGAAGAGTTGAGTCTTTATTTTTGAATGGAGAGTTTGAGTGGTGATAGATGGCAAGGTAAGCGATTATGGCGGCAATATTGGCGACGGATAAGAGATTTTGTGGAATTCAGGAGCTAGATGATATGACCGTTATTATAATAAAGAGAAAACCGGGTTTACTACTGCACATCATGATAAATCGCAGTTTCTCTCCTAAATAAGATCAGTGCAATCTAAATATAGCCTACTAATAATGCTAAACCGTATTGTGACTTCCCTAAATAAAATCGTCTAAGTTACCGTAGTTACGCATGTCTGTCCATTAAGTTCTTTACCGTTTCAAATATTAGGTCGACGGTATCGATATGGAAAATGTCTATTCACAGGCACATTTTTCATACACGGAATTTGCGATCCCCTTCTGTAGCTGTCGCAGTACATTCGGTCAAAGCTGTCTTCCACGTACTGGCAATGACTCCCAGTTCCTGATTTAGAAAAGGCCACAGCCCTTCTGGTTCCTAGCTGGATATATCCATCTGCGATCATCGACGTGATTTTGCCATTCACTACCGCCTTTCCTCGCTGTATCGTACGCAGAAGCGGTGGAAAGATTTTGCTTCGCTTTACATTGATGACGAAATTGGTGAAGAAGACACTCATTTTTGGTGCATCGCGGACGCACGAGGTAATCGGTGTCCACGATGAATAAACCGTTGATGCACTGAAAGCGGAGGCTGTATAAAAACAAGCAAATAAATATTAACTTTACAAATTGAATATTGCCCCTCAGTTTAGATGCTAAGATGGGATAATTCTTAACTTTACAAATTGAATATCGCCCTTCAGTTTATATGCTACGATGGGATGTCTCTAATGAGCCTGTCTAGACATGTTTATTGTTTTACTACAATGTTTGGATAAAAAGCGAGCCAGTCCAGCAACAAAAGTTCTACAGGCCAAACTGCAGCATCGGATATGACTCGGTTATAGGCTCGATGGCGCAATTTGGTACACGAACCTACTTATGTGGAACTTAAGCATAATTGCTTAATGTTCGACACTAGATGGGAGGGAGGCAGCGCACTTATTGACTATTAGCGCTAGTTGACATGTGAGGTTGGCGTCATAGGCGCCACCTTTTAATTTTCCGTACTGGGGAGAAATATCCGAAAAACTTAAAGTATGCCTTGCGCGTCACAACGTTGCTTAATGCTTGCGCACGCAAAATCTTTACAACTGTTGAACTGAATTTACTTAAGTTATGTAACATTAATAAGTCAAAAGAGTAATATAATCCTGATATGTGACGACAATTTTCCAAACGAATTCTTGTTTATTTTACGGCATTTAATAGACCTAGGCTACTTAGTAGTATATTCAAGCACAGTAAATAATTATCATTGCCATGGAACTTAAAGATTAAGGGGCAAAGTCATACTCTTGTGCTGGCACTTTCCAGAGTACAAGGGCAAAAAACCCGCTGCCTCTGTGGAGTCGGCGCCCATGGGTGGCGTGAGTTGGTTGGTCGCTACTTATAGGGGGGGGGAGGGTGGGATAAGCAACATGGCGGCATTCGCGATTCATCCACTTCGACGAAGCTTAAGCCGTCAAAGAGTGATTTAGAGACACCAGAGTTCACTTCGCTGGTTGTCGGACGATGAATTCATTTATACTTCCGTTTTCGCCTTCACAAAATGCCATTGCCGTGTGAGAATAATGTACAAAGACAAAGATTGTATCGACATGGTCGTCAGATAGTAGATACACCTCGTGCGTATACAGATTGCCGTCAACTCTTGTGGTTGAGGACAAAATAGTCGGCGACTAGACTACCACGTCGTTGTGCATAAGAGACCTCATGTGCCCTGCGTTTATTAGCTCCTGAGTAGCGCTATATAAATTTGGAGATCGAGATAGCGATTTTCGTTTCTGTGGTGGACGTTTAATTTTGACTTTCATCTTGCTGACGACGACGCTTGCACTACCAGGAAATGAACCACATATCACATGAGATTGATCATTGGTTCATCTGTACTGCTAAAGTAAAAGTAACCCTTCGCCGGTGTCTCAATTACCTATTATATCCTTTATTTCACTCTTATCAAATGGCATTAAGAAACCGTTGAATAAATTAGAATAAACCCCTCAAAAATGTTCAATTTAAGCATCTATAAAGTGAACTCAAAGATGCCCTGCGACTTTTGACACGAGGAGTGAACATTTAGAAGCATCATGTAAGAAAATTATTTCTCGATGTGAGTCTCACTGTCACAAAATTTCGGATCCTCGTCTCTTCCATTCGTACAATCTTTGTATCCGTCACAAGCCAGAATCTCCGACACGCACTGATACTTGTCATCCCCACATTCAAACTCATTCCTCTCGCACACTGTGCCTGCAATTGAAAAGCATCAAAATTTTAGCTTTATTTCTTCAGAGTCAATGTTTGACAGCGCTGTATTTTGGGGGCAAAGGTAACATGTGACCCTTCGTCACTGCAATAGCTGTAAGTAAGATAGTCAATGAAGTCATGTTAATGTACAATTAATTCAATTTACCTACAATCAAAATTTCCAGGATCGGCTATCAATCTAATATGCAACCATGCAGTATACTGAAAGTGTAGGGCCTATAATTAATTATTCGTACGGGCTTCAGCAGCCTTTGATACCATAAAATAAATTTACCTACGATTTTAAGCCACATCATTTGTTATTGTAATTGGATAACTTTCATTTTTCTTCTGTTCTTTGTATGAATGTCATTTGCTGCGGAATGTCAGCGTGTTAAATAAACGAAAATATAATAGTATCCGCAGGGCTTTCTTAAAATAGATTGGAAGTCATCCTATCTCCGACAAGCAACGCAAATAAGTTTATTATATACAATTTATGCCCAAATAAATAATGGTAATGGGCATGAATTCTACCAAAATAGAGGAGAATATAGCTGAATGATGTGAAGCACTTAGAAGAAGAAATGCATAAATGAAACTCGGTAATAAAATAAAAGTGAATAAGATAGGCCTATTAAATCTGTCATTTAACTCATAAGCAAGATAAAGTCAATGTCAGATAAGATAAAGATAAAGTCATACTGAATTGAATAAAAATTATCATCAGCAACACAATGATTCCTGTAGTCGATGGTACTCACAAGGAAAACGGGGCAGGACGTTTGGCGCAGCCGTTTTGGTGCAGGACGTCTTGGCACAGGACGTCTTGGCGCAGGACGTCTTGGCGCAGGACGTCTTGGCGCAGGACGTCTTGGCGCAGGACGTCTTGGTACAGGACGTCTTGGCGCAGGACGTCTTGGCACAGGACGTCTTGGCACAGGACGTCTTGGCACAGATATATGATACAGTATATAATGTAGTATGAAGCATGAGCGCTGAAAATAATTATGCCAAACTGGGAACTGGAATGATGAAAAGATTCACAATCAAGATTAAATAGAAGCGGAATCGATATGAGAATTCTACTCATCGTGGAATTCTTTTAATCACAATCTTTTCATCAATCCCGCTTCCAAATAAACGGCATTATTTTTCACCAATCCAGCTTTCATTTAGGCATAATTCTTTCCATCAATCCAGCTTCCATTGAGGGATAATTCTTTTCGGCAATCCAGCGTCCATTTAAGCATGATTATTTTCGTCAATATAGCTACCATTTAGATATGATTATTTCATCAATCCAGCTTCCATTTAAATATTATTCTTTTCATCAATCCAGCGTCCACTTCAGCATGATTATTTTCATCAACCCAGCGTCCATTTAAGCATGATTCTTTTCGTCAATCCAGCACCCAATTTAACAGTGTCCTTTTCACTTATTCAGCTTCTAGCTAAACATGATTCTTTTCACCGAGTCCTCTTCTACTACCGGTGCTCCCAAGGCTTAACCTGATTTCCCTTGGAAATAATTTACGGCACTAAAGGGTAGATTGTCATATAATATATTTATATATCATATAATATACAACATTATTATATTTGGGATCTGCGCCAAAACGTCTTGCGCCAAAAAACGGCGTTGCGTCAAAACGTAAGGCGCCATAACGGCTGCGTCAAAATGTCACGTACCGCAAGGAAAAAATGATTTGATATTCCATGGTTTGTATAGAACTCCGGAGTGGTCAGAGTAACCTGGCAGAAGCATCCTAAAAAGCCCATAACCCGGTGCCAGAGGCCAAAGGAACCATGGCCCAATTGTCAGAGACCTATATGGATGACATAATGGCATCGACATGATACGGAGATAACTTCATCTGATAATTATTGTGACTAACTCTGTCTGTATCGAGTGATCAAACACATGTTACTAATGCGTTGTGTTTCTGTGGCCAAAACTTCGGCCTCGTAGACCACAAAACATTACTTCTGCGGCCGAAAGGTTTTCGTCTAATGGCTAACCACCACGCTAACCTGACCTATCTATCACTGTGACACTCCAGGTAAAACAGCGAACCGAGCGCCAAGGCATCAGTGTTAGCCCGCCTCTATTCTTTTGCCATCCCACCTGGAGGTTTCTTAACGAGGCTCCTGCAGATTAGGTGATCCAGGACCGACCTGGGCCGAGACGACTTCACAGACCGTGCGAACTCTTAGTGGTCACCAGTGTGCCGCACGGGCAGTGACAAAGTACCGTTCCCAGACGGAAGCCCCAGCGCTTACGGGACTGTCTCGTCACCCAGTCTGATACAACACATACTTATGGGTAGGGCAAGCAATCAGTCATCTGCGTGAGGTGTTGAGACTGCTTTCTGACGTGCCTGATGGTAGGCCTACTTGCTGCTTAAAGGTTATTAAGCTTAGTTACTGTCTCCGCGATGACACGACTTATCCCGAAATGATTGTTTGTGAGATAGCGCTCCGACCGGGCTAGATGTAGGGCACATTAATATTATTGTTAAGACTCATTATTATTATTATTATTATTATTATTATTATTATTAGTAGTAGTAGTAGTAGTAGTAGTAGTAGTAGTAGTAGTAGTAGTAGCAGTAGCAGGAGGTGGAGTAGTAGTAGTAGTAGTAGTAGTAGTAGTAGGTGGAGCAGCAGCAGCAGTAGTAGTAGTATTGCTATTATTATTACTATAATTGTTATTATCGTTAGGTTCAAATTATCATTATTATAATTACCTGACGGAGTGAGCAGACTAACCTTCGAGTTTCTTAAGACGATACTTAATGTCGCTGATGACCCTGGTATATGACCGAGAAGCAATCTTTGCCTTACTCAGTTTGACCGTAAAACCATCAATGCGGCTCTCCAGTTCGACGATTTTGAGGGCGTTTAATGCCAGACGTGGATCATCTGTTTCTTCATCTTCATTACAATTAAGTCCAATGACGCACAAAGAAGTGATTATCAACAAGACAAACAATATCCTTTTTTCCATATCTTATAAACGCTCGATACCACGGAGCGTGTGATCCCCGTAAGTGTGTCACAACAGTGGCTGATGTTAATCCTATTCTGATCCTGGACTTTGGAATTGTTCAAGCCATTTCTTTGTTTCAATGTAGACCTATTGTTTTCGGTTCACATACGTTATTGTTTAGATGCCATCGCTAACATGAGAGTAGCTTAGACTTGCATTGTTAGCTGTGTATTATAGGGGTTGCAATAGGAAGAAGGACGATAAATAATTCGAGTGCTTGTGATCGTTTATAAAGGCTTAGTTTAACAATTTTTTTAAAAGACGGATAGGCTATACAAGCAGAAAAAATCTGGCCCAGTACACGTAAGCACAAGGACGACAGTTGCAGCTGCATGTAGGCCTACAATATTTCCAGTTTAACGACACTGCGTGATGACAAAGATCATTGTCGTCGCCCTTCTCCTTTATCAAGACTTGGGGCTGGCACTCAACTCCACCACAGCTTACACTCTGCATACAGTGGTGAAGCCGACGCACTGACACATTCACCACGAGTGCATTGGATCGCCTAGCGCCATACACTCTTAAGATTAAGAATGACAGCTCTCGACATCTCATTGGATGGTTTTGGTCACGTGCACAAGCGCAACATTTAGCGTTTAACTTTGACGCTACGCGGTTTTTATAAATGCTTTGTAAATGCTGGATAAGATCCTCAGTCTGATAGAGCCCCCATGAGGTTTGCCACTATTAGACGTCATCCTCCGAGTGTTTCAAACTGATAGGGAAAGATGCTCCATTGGATGCCCTTTCCGCTGACGATTCCAGGCTTAGCAATATTAATAGCCTACGTATTCGGACCACGAGTGTTCGCCCTAATCTGATGTGATTGTTAGATTGCTATAAATGGACTGAGATTATAAAATGACATGATGACTTAATTACATTGTTAAGAAACTAACCACTGATGCTGCCACCATTTTAACTTTAATTTGTAATTCTGTATTTCTTATAACGAGCTTTCTTTCTTTGAGAACAATCAATGTACAAAAGCCTAGTTGCGTAGGCTATCTCAAAATGTTTTGGTGATCAGCTATTCTGCTTTAATTCAATTATACATTTTTGAGATGGGTCTTCTCGGTGTCGTTAAGGCTATATCATCTAGAATTGCTTTTTTCCAATTTAATTCGATCGCCATTTGTGCATCTATGCCTGTGTTGCATTGGTCTTCTTGTAGCCTATCCAGGACAATGTGTTTCATTCCTTGCTCGGTTACTCAGCTGTCCAAAAGTTGGAAATAATCACCTCCCGTATGTCTCACATTGAAGTATGGGAGACGTTACCTACATACTGTATATCCTACGGTAAGATTATGAAGGTATTCACTTTAATGACGAATCGGAATAGAACAAATGTTTTAATTTAACAAGTTCGATATGGTTCAGAATACAAGAAACAAAATGCGATTGAAATGTTTCGATCCGTTTTAATTAATTCGTAAGTGCATAATCACATTTATGTCATTATAATTATACAGAAGGTTAATTGTTCTTGGAACTAAGTGTGTGACTTCGCTGGAGTCATTAGGAATTGACGCACACAAGGCAGCCTGTCCGTTCCCTTGAATGTGGCGCAGTACAACCGATCGACGTTGCCCTCTGGTACAACACATTCGCTCCAGATGCCTTGCGCCCCTGGTGTGTAGGATCTGAATCTCCTAGTCCCTCTATGAAACTCTGCGCTCGTGACAACACTCATTACCAGCTGACCACCGACGTAGCCTTCGACAAACTCAGTGAACGTCAGACGAGGTGGGAATATCTTGCTGCGGTGAATGGTCCGCACTTCGGTTCTGAAGGTATAGCCATGCGACCCTCCGCCGATGCACGCATTCAGCTGAACTGTGGCTGTGTACGTTGTAGAAGGCTTCAGAGGAGACGCTGTGAATCAACAAAAAGAGAGAGGGTTTGTAATAGCTCGGTTTTCAATAGACAACCAGAAAGCAAGGAAACGTTAATATCAGAGTCGATAATCTTCGAATAGGTCCTTATGTAATAATCCGGGGATTGACACCAGGGTAGTACATGCGAAGATAAAACAATTCACAGCATGGTAATCTCAAACTTAAGAAATAGTTTTCCACTATAAGACACAACTTTACCTTCGAATTGTTCCAAAAAGCACGTTAAACTTATTCCAATCTTTCACAAAGCTCTGTTTCAGTAACATTTAAACGTTCGTCGTCGTCATTATCATCCTCATCATAATCATCATAATCATCATCATCATCATCATCACCACCACCACTACCACCGCCGCCACCACCACCACCACTATCACCATCACCATCACCATCACCATCACCATCACCATCACCACATCATAATTAGAATCAGCATCAGCGTCGTCATTATAATCCGCATTAGCAGAAGTTCCTAGCGTCAGCCATTAGGCGGCAATGTGTACGGTTTCCTTTAATGTTGATACAGACGATGTTCTGTCCTCGTTAACATGTATATATATATATATCCAACGTAGTCTTGATCTACAATTCTTCATACAAACCGCCAACCAAGTATGCTACATATCTATATAAATGAATTAAGGTTGAGATTTTAACTGCTTACTATCGCAGAAGGACGGGTCTTCGTCCTTTCCATTCTTGCAATCTTTAACCCCGTCACAGGCGAGTAGCTTTGACACGCACTGGCGATTTGTTCCGCCACATTGCAGTTGTTCATCGCTGCACCCTGTGCCTATAAAGCATCCGAAAGCCGTGCAGTGGTTGCACGTTCAATTATCTTGATAAACATTTGCTAAATTGAATTTGTTTCTAAATCAATGCTATATATATATATATGTTGCAATGTAAAATCTAGCCTTGCATGTATGTAGCCTATATATACACGTGTGTATGTATGCTTACATGTATACATGTATGCAAGTACGTATGTATGCCTGCATGCATTTATTCCTGCATCCACGCGTGCGTACAATTTACAAACAACAGGTCGTTAAATATCGACGACATCGTAGAGCTCATATGACAGACGAAAATTAGAAATAAAGTAATCTAATGTTAGACTCACCTTCGAGTCTCCCAACTCTAAATATTATATCGCTGTAGGTCTTTCGCAGGGACTGGGCCGACGACAGTAGACCTAGCTTCGTCTTCAACTTAACTAAGCGATCCTCAAGTTCGGCTATGACATAAGCATTCCTCCTCAGCAGAGGATGGTTCCTTAGTCCGTCGTCCGAGACACTTGATCTTACGCCAGATGTCTCACTCGAACCGATTTCATTGCAAAGGAAAACAACTAAAGCAGTGAATATAAAGAGCTTCATAGTCTCCCAACTCTAAAACTCTGTTTAGATGTCTTAACAGGCGGAATCCTGGAGTTAAGGATCGACAATCGAGACGTTTTATATCGGGTGTGAATAATAAACATTGGTGTAAAGTCCGGTTAGAGGCATGACCAAAGAGAAGTCGACTTACCCCTTAAGTACAATCCAGTTGTATTCTGAAGTTTGGTATCCAGGTATTAATGTCTTCGTGTTTTGTAAACATGTAGATTAATGTCTGACTAAATATAGACACTATTGCTTGAACACTAGTAGACATAAATTCTCTGGCGATATGATTCAGTCAATGCAAAGTATGCAAATAGCTAAAATTTAAACTTCACAAACTGTCTTACTTTACAAACTGTCTTACCTCACAAACTGTCTCATCGTTCTTGTTATCGGAGACAATCGATGAACCACCATAACCATTTCTGTCGCTTTCGACAACTGCTGTCTCCTCCCGTACCACACCCTTAATCGAAATCTCCGAACCATTTGACTTCATTGGGCTTCATAATATATTGTGCTGGTGTCACCTCTCCCTCGCTTGAGATATTTACCATTAATGACGAAAACCGAACTATTTAAATATACCTAACCCTGATTCCATTGGCTACAAGTTTCAGAGCGATTCCACTTCAAAGCCCTATCACAACCCTTCAACGCACCCTACAACTTTCCAGCCCATACATCTTTGCGAACTCTTCACCATCCAGCTCACGTGATCATCTTCTGTATGAGTATGAGTCTTTCTCGACCTCGGTAACTATTTGTCTCAAGTTCTCCATATCTCACACTGCACCACACATCAGTAACGATCTTGCAATGAATCTCACAATCCAGAAGGCAAGTCAAAGTACTTACATGGATACTTAGGATACAAAGGACTTATAGATTCACTGTTAGCAGAAGCCTTGGCAAATATAGGCTAAGCTGTATAATTACACTGAGTTCTTGTAAAATACTAAACCATAAAAAAATAAAGTCTGTGAAATGTAACAGAAAGAAAAATTTCTTTAAAAAATACCATAACCGCATGCTGGCCACTCGCATACAAGTCGGGGTTGCGTATAAGTCGACGCCTAAATATTCGACCTTGGACTTAGAAAACTCTAGGCCTACGACTCGCAAATGAGTAGACGTAAATGCTTCGCGTATATCCTATCCGTGTACCCATGAAATTAGGCTTCACAGAATTCATTTCACAGACCTCTTTATATACTACACGATTGTGTTCCCATGTATACCTGAATTACTGTAATGTCATCATCTCGACTTCTTATCCCATTGTGACACAAGCATTTTTGAACCTGAGCAGCTTAAGTAATGATGGAGTAGATGCGTACAAATTTACTATCCTTGAACGTTTCATTGTTATTCTGTATGATAATACTTGTGATGCAGTAGATATGAATTCTGCTCGTAAGCAATTATTTACGAAGAAATCAATAGATCCTGTCTTGTTGGCTCTGCCCCGGCATACCTTTTGGCTCTCTGTACCAGAGTGTCCTCCATTCTCCAACGAGCTTCTCTCCGTTCATCTGTCCATGGATTATTACTGGTCCCTCGTATGCGCTCTGCTACGGCTCAAACAAGGAGCTTTGCTCATGTAGGCCCCTCCAGTTGGAATAGTCTTCCCCTCCCCTTAGGGCGGAGCTCATCGTTCTCTTCCCTCTTCAGTCTCGGAAGCGCTTGAAGACATTTTCGTTTACTTGGATCGCTCCCGATCCAAGTCGGCGACTAGGTACTATCCAAGTCGGCGACTAGGTACTAACCTAGTCGCCGACTTGGATCGGGAGCGCCGCTGATTTGAGCGGCGCTTTAAAGTATGTTCATTTACTATTACTATTACTATTACTATCTGGGACTCACATTATCCATCTAGGATTAAGCGTCTGGTGATTCTTCAAAAGCGGACAATTCGCTTTATTAATGGCTACCCTTCTTGCATCCGTATTGACTACATGTATGCATATAAAGAACTAGGCCATTCACCACTGAACAATTAACCAAGTATCAATTAGCAGAATGTATGTATTAATATAATTGTAAATAACTTCCAACAACCTTTGATAATTACTTCTTGTCTTCGCCAGAAGACATGCAATAATGTCCTCGACTACTTCAACTGTCATTCCTATTCGTGCAAGAGCGAACGCACGAATGTTTTCAATAAAATATGCTAGCCCAAAAGCCTGTAACAATGTTCCAGAAAATTTAAAAACAATTCCGAATATTCAAGAGTTAAAGAAACAACTGCGTGCTTATTATGTCAAATAATTTTGCCTAGGGTTTGACTAAGCCTGTTGAGTGTTGACCCATGGAAGCGCTTAAGTTACAATATGGCTTCAACGACCAGAAGACTGATTTATTTACGCTGATTCAGTTTACAACTGTATACACCTGATTCAGTCCTATTGATGTTCCTGTGACTAAGATTGGTTAAGGTGTCCCTTTTGAGCGTTCTTTTGAGTATCTTTTTGAATTATCCTAAGTTATCTAAAAATTGCTGTATACAGTTGCATATAGCCATGTCTATATGCTATTTGCTTCTTCTTGTCTTTTAAGTTGTAGTAACTGTCTTATTTTGGAAGATAAAATCATTGACCTTATTCCTCTCCGTCTAACTACCAGAGGGTTGCACACCTACATGACCTAGATCCTTCTCGGGGATTATCCTCTCGGTTGATCTCATTTGAATGTTTTGTTTTGATTCTACTTGTCTGTAAGTTGAGGTCAATAGAAAGACCTTTTCGCTGTCATTCGTCATGCGTCTCTAATCACGCAGCTCCAATTTAAAAAAAACGAAACTCATTAGGCATTATTTCTGTCGTGTTAACCCTCAGGTTATTAACACAAAACTATCGCTGCCGACTGCCGGGGTACTTAGTGTAATCGCCAGCTAACAGTTACTTATTTTCTCTTTTCAGATCATGGCGAGTGTTCTCGTCACCAGCATCCTGGAATATGGACTAAGTATGCTATTCTTGCGATGTTACATTATTGAAGTAAACTGAACTGTTCGTACACTTTGACCGTTATTTTATACACTAAGGAGAAGATTTAATCGTGATCATAATATTATTATATATGGGTGCCCTGCTCATGTCTATATTCTGTGACATTTTCGCCCTAGCTCAGTTGCGGGCCCTGTGCGACCGCACGTTTCGTACAACGGGAAGGCCCGTTCTGCGGTGAATTCGTAGCTTTTCTTCACCAGGTCTTTGCGTATATAGCGCTGAGAAATTTCTAAGGCTTACATTACATTGCGTGTAGGTTAAGCTTTCAGACGCCGATTTATGTGGCGCAGAGAACTAAGGAGATTTACAACTTTTATGTTTCTAACTGTAAAAGAAACTAAACAGTATTCTCCATATTATCCAGCATATGTCTGGTTATTAACACACTGGTGAAGACAACAGCCCTAAAATACTGACCTTGAGTATTTGCGATTAAAGAGTACAGTACACATTAAGACATGGATTTATCAATTTCTACTACCGTTAGTAAATACTATGTGACTCAGAAACCGAAATCGAAGTAATTTGTAATATTCTTTAGTTTTCTCTACAGTGAAGGGCTACTCTAGTTAGAAGGTGACACGGTCCCTATGGGTTGACTATGACTCTACAATAACCCCACATGTGCTGGATACTACGGAGAATATTAGTTTGCCCCTTCTGAATAATTTAAAAATGTCAGTTACTACATACCGATATCAGGTCTAAATACACTTATAAACTCACCGGTCGCCGAATTGTCCATCGTCGAATTGTCCGTCGTCGAATTGTCCGCGCCGAACTGTCCGGTGCCGAATTGTCCGGTCACTCTATATCGGCAGCATTGATTAGCATTTCATTAGAATCTCTACTTAGAAAAAAAAATTAAAACGTTTTGGCATGTAACTGTGCAATAAAGAGGGTGAGGGGCCTAAGGATGGGTGCAAGGAAAGCATGGATGCGACAAAGAAATTCTCTAACTTTATCAAACACTATATATTTCACCATAACCGTGTTCCTACAATTATGTAGCAAATTTCCTTCTCTATGATAATACTATTGGTGGCACCGGTCGGATAGACCTACGATGCTGTAAAGAAAATTGTATTCGAAAGGTGTATTCGAATATACAACAAAGAATTTTTTTTACATTGTCAGAGATAATTATGATAATTCTACTAGGCTCATTGCTTCGTCTACCTGCACGTAGACTGATAATTTAAATCACAAGTCAAGTATATTGTTATATAAGTCCATTTTGAGAATTCTATGCTGACAATTTACTTTGATTGTGATACAAATCTATTGTTAATAAATTATGTTTGTTATAATTATAGTGTCTAAACCTGTGCTGTTCAGTCACTTGAATTTGATACAAATCTACTGTTATTTAAATTCATCCTTCTAATTCGATTTGATTGTGATACAAATCTATTGTTCCATAGGTCCATTTTTGGAATACAGACTAGACTATGCTGTTAATTCGTTTTAATTGTGATACAAATAATTATGTTGCTGTAGTAATAAGTTCATTTCGAGATAAAGTCTATGCCTATTGTTACGTCACTTTGATTAGGATACAAGTCAATTGTTACAATAATATTTTGAGAATAAGAACTATTGGCTTATTGTTACGTCACTTTAATTTTTTGGTACAAATCTATTGTTTTATAACTTCAATCTGAGAATAATTGCAAGACCAAAATTATACTGCTACGTCAGTTTATTTTGATACGTAGCTGTTGTTATGCGTGTTCATTTCGATAATAGCAGACTAAGCTCAGTGTTACGTCACTTTAATTACGAAAAAATTTAATGTTATAAACATTTATTGTTACAATTATAGGCTCATTTTGAGAATATGGACTATGCTTATAATTGTTACGTCACTTTGATTGTGGTATAAATCTGTTGTTATATAAGTTCGTTTTGAGAAAATTGACTAGACCCATATTGTCACGTCACTTGATTATGAGCATGTCCATTTTATAGAAGAATGACTTTGAGAATTTATATATAAATAACATATACCATTGTTACGTCACTTTGATTATGATACAAATCTGTGGGTCAATCTGTTCCGCTTAACCGGCGTTAAAAATATTTGTCAAAATAATACAGCATTTAGACCACTCTAATATTATTTAAGTTCTCTTTTAGAATATACGCTGGGCCCATTGTGACGTCATTTCAATTATGAAATAAGTCTATTATTAACAATTACAAAGTGTGAACATATCCTGGACACTGCTTAGTTGAAGCCGTATTAATTGTTATTATATACATATCAGTCAGGAAGAAAATATTATATATAATGCAAGTTGTGAGTGATAGTAATACTAATAATAACTAAATAAAATGAAAGTTAAAAGAATATTGATGATAAACAAGAGTGAATCAACCCTCGGATAAAAACAATGATGATAATAATAACAATAATGATCCTAAGCTAATAATTACCTTTCGCGTCTGTCAGTCTGTCAGTCTGTCAGTCTGTCAGTCTGTCAGTCTGTCAGTCTGTCACTCTGTCTGTCTGTCTGATCAAAATATAGACTGTCCGTAGAACCGGGTGCAGTAACCTTTAGCCAGTTTTTCAGTAAATCTTCCATAAACGTTACTGCATGTTAAAATTAAGTATGACCCGTGATTTTTAGGTCGATTGCTGGTTGGTGGCGCAATGCTATTTTTAATGGCACTTACTGGATTAGTTTTGGGTATAACACCAATCGGTATCACTTGCTGTTCGAGCAATTCAAATGATTTGTCTGACACTAAAATATTTGAACTCACACCAGTCTCTTCTAAAAACCAAGACTTTGGAATAGGTCTATCTGCTTTGGGTGTTTGATAAGCAAATTGACTGGGTTTGATGTCTTTCAATTCTCCTGTACATTATGTGAACGATGGCTGTTCAGACAGATATGACGGTTGTGCTGAAGACCTTGGAACTGTGGCAGATACTATAGGTCGATTGGTGGTTGGTGGCGCAATGGTATTTTTAATGGCGATCTCTGGTTCAATTTTAGGTGTAACACCAATCGGCATCAGTTGCTGTTCAAGCAATTCAAATGAATTGTCTGACAGTGAAATATTTGAATTCACACCAGTCTCTTCTAATACCCAAGACTTTGGTTTGGGCCTACATGCTTTGAGTGTTTGATTGACAAAGTATTCGGTCTTGGTGTCGCTCAAGTCTCCAGTATGTTTTGCCAACAATGACTGCTCGTTGACTTTCGGTAGGCTTATATTGCGCTGCGTATTCCATTTTGCAACGATGTTGTTCATCATCAAATCGGCCTTAGGTTGTCGACACGTGATAGATTGTCCCCCATTAACTGTTGTCGTGCGCTTTCGAAGTTGATTCATTACTCCAGTCTCCGTTGCAATCCTTTTCAACGACAGGTATGGTCTTAACTATTTCCAGTTGTTCCAGTTTTCTGTAAAGATATAATCGTCTGTTTCCGGTCAGTGCCCACCACGAGCCAAGCAGAAGAACAACAACTAATCGACAATTTCACAAAGGAAAGCAATTCTCTGTACGCTTTAAATTACAACAAATTATTCACCAACAAATAATTGACGACAAAAAGTATGGTTAATGGACAAAAAGCCTAATAAATGATAAAAAAGTTCTATTTTTCGCGCATTGTGTCTAGTCAAATAGAAATTGGATGGATAATAATAATGTCTGCAAAGCCAGACTCGGCTGCAGCAAAAACCATTTTTATCAATTCAACTTATATTTAGGCAAATATTCTTTTCAAAGATCCAAGTTTTATTTCGGTAGGCATTATGTTCATTTAAAATAGCATCTGTTTTGGAAGATATTCGTTTACCAATCCAACTTCTATTCCAGCATCATTAATATCACCAATCCAAATTCTATATTAACGAACACAGTGGACCACAGTGCACGAACCGTTTGTCGTCGACTTTATATGTTGGTGCTCTGCCTTTGCAATCTTTAGTTCTTAACTCTTTGACACTAGGGGCGGCCCATAAATGAAGTCACGCGCCTAGGGAGAGGTCAAAAATTTGTGATGATGTGTGACAGAGGAGAAGAAATCGACGAAATGTGACGTCACATCAAAATGCGTTATTTTATTAAATACTTACACTCAATTAAACAAGTTCCACTTAATTAGCAGTAGTTCTTACCACAATTCAACAACACTAATTAGGATGGATTATTGTATATTCTTAATTTTGGCACTGTCCACTTCTGCGCTCGCTGTCAATTTAGGAGTGCTGGAAGTGAGGCAGCCATTCTGCAACACCCAAGCAGGAATCAATTATCCCCCCTCCCAAATGCACAGACCACAGAGATTCGCCGAAACGGAGAAAATGGAATGTGTGGATTGAATATTATTTACTCCGTGAAGGAGTATTTTGCTTCAGAGGCATAAGGTTTGGATTGTTTCAAGTTATTGTTATTAAACATTTTTAATAATTGTACTGATTCCGACAGAGTCTTTTATCGTGAGGAATGCATAAAATTATTGTAATCATTATAGGCTACTTTCTCCATGTTTCTTCATTCTGCAATTATAATTTCAAATATTTGTATAGTTATCATTAGATTTTGTGAAAATTATAAGAAAATTTGCATTACATGCTGGGTATCAGAGGTTTTGGGGGCGGGAGTGTCAGGTGCCTCAGGGCCATATTTGTTGGGGTCATGGCATTTGTGACGAAGTGTGACGAAGGAATAGGGGTCAAAATCGCCTAAAATTACATGACGTTATTTATGGACGGCCTTCTAGTGTCCAGGAACTTCTTTTTACACTTTAAGCACTCCCTATAATAGTCCCCAGTATTAACACTCCGACGACTGTTTTCGAAAAGCAGTACCTTACACGGTAAGCGTTGACGAACCTGTTCTTATCTAGTACGATTTATTTCAATCAATCAATCAATTCAAGTTTATTTGGCAAACCAAGGTAACAAGTTACATGAGATCGGTGTAACAAACAAACTTTATGATTACACAGGAGACCCAATTAAGGACGGAGGGTCCTGCAGGTTAGGGCCACCAATAAATTAGGTGCAAAGTAGTTGAGTATAGAGGCCAGTAGGTGACTAGAGTGTTTGAAAATAACATGGAGAAGCAAAGCTTAACTAATCTTAACGAATATGCTACATTAAGTGAGTAAAGGCACATTGTAAGATAATAGGGATTGCCTAATCAAAGTAGCTGACCACAACCGGCAATTGAAGTAGCTAATGACAAAGTAAATCACGATTTATCTTGTCGGGAGTATTACAGGAACCACTGTGATCAGAATTCTCAATGATGCCAATGATTGTCATAAGTGACGTTGAGTTCACAGTAATGGTTACAATTCACCAGATATAATAACAGATTTAATATTGTTTTTGAATGAATAGAAATTGGGAATGAGACGCAAATTGGCAGAGATAGAATTCCAGATTCTAGGACCTTTGCATTTAATGGCCATTAGCCTAGTGTTTGTTCTAGCATAAGGAATGTACAAGGTGTTAGGATCTCTACTAAGGTGATACAATGATCCTGCATTAGGAGTAAAATAATCATGGAAGTAACTTGGTAGGGAGTTGTGAAAGTACCGATGCATAAAGAGGCTTATTTGGAGCTTATTTCGATTCATTGAAGCGAAGCTACATGTAGCTTAGTTTCGATGTACCTTTGAACATGTTCTTGTAGGCCCACACCTGTATTACAACACACCTTGCATTCCTTGACTGTCAACGAACAAATATTCGATCTCCTAGTAAGGATTTTGCTGAATCCATTCAGAAAATAATTAAGCAACTTCGCTTTCTGTTTTCCGAATCGTGGATTCGCAAATTTCGGGTGGTTTCCCTCATCGAATAATGGTTTTGCATGATTTTTATTCGATGTGGGAAATTCCTGTATATTCTAGACACGTTTCGTTGACATTAGGCAAATTATAGCCATGCAGTTTTCCCCCACAATCAGCAATGGCCATTGATCACTTGAGATGTTCTCAAATCTGACGTAATAGAACAATAGTAAGATTGACATTCGGAGACGGCTCGTATGCTAATTATTTTGCCTAGCCATTACACTGAGTAGGTCCCTAATCGAGCCAAGTTTTAAAATGTCATGTGATTTTCCATATCGCATAAAATTGAAACAATGGTCTTGCCATTAACGATGATTGTAATTGTGCGTGGCAATGATGCTCATTATGATAAATAATCGCAACAATAATGCTTAAACGGTTACCGACATTGCTTAAACTGTTAGCCTACTGTCATAATTTTTGCTGAAATCTACGCTGCCATTGCCTGGTAGATTGATAAAGAGTATTCATATTTTACAGCTTATGTCTCTACCAATCATTGACCTTTCTAATAATTAAGACTTTGAATTATTATACAGTTTGGTTAAACATTACAGGGTATATTTAGCATTACAGTGTATATTGGTAATATGGTCGCTTTGATAATATTGACTATAGACCTGTAGGCCTACTGTTCCGTCATTTGAATTTGATACAAATCCATTGCTAAAAGAAAGTAAGTAAAATAAGAATATTCTTTATTAGACTACCAGCAAACGCACAATAGCTTACACGGGCATAAAGAATGGTATCAATTTTGCCAATCTGTGCATGTGAACCAACTCGATCAGACATGGTGATACTCAGAATTCCTATCTCGTGGACCGATCCTCTCAATACCGGGTATGGGAGGAGAGAGGGCAATAGGTTTGAACTTCGGTCACGTGATGACCATTTCTTTGGACTTAGAAGTAGTTAGAATGGTTTAATTTAA
Organism: Bimastos eiseni; assembly: GCA_959347315.1. Classification (NCBI taxonomy): domain Eukaryota; kingdom Metazoa; phylum Annelida; class Clitellata; order Crassiclitellata; family Lumbricidae; genus Bimastos; species Bimastos eiseni. The sequence goes on along the minus strand of OY365809.1, from coordinate 42,158,920 downwards.
GATTGCTAATGCTTGCCCATGCCGAGATAATGACGGTCAGGCTCAGACAGTGTGCTCATCCTGCTAATTCGCTTTGATTGTGATACAAATATATTGTTATATATAAGTTCATTCATTCTGAGAAAAGACTGCGCGTACGCCTATTATTACGTCACTTTGATTATGATACAAATCCTTATTATATATATAATATATTAATATATTTACTATATATATATCATATAGACATAGATTGTTACGTCAACTTGATTATGATACAATTTATACAAATCTATTGTTATACTAATAAGTTCGTTTTGAATATATATATATATAGAGAGAGAGTATCGGCGTATTGCAATAGAGACCTAGATCAATATTATTTTGGTACGAATCTATTGTTAGATGGGTTCAAATTGTGAATAATTGTTAGACATATACTGCCACGTCAGTTGATTGTGATACATATATGTTTTCATATTGATAATAATAGAGTGCTCATTGTCACGTCATTATAAACCAAATCAATTGTTATAATAATAGTTCATTTTGAGAATATATGATTGTTGTTAGGTCACTTGATTATGATAGGTTTACATATCTGTTCCATAGAAGTTGACTTGAGTATGTAGACAATGCCTATTGTTATGTCACTTTGATTATGATGGAAATCTTAATCTTTGCGGTTCAGCGGGTATTGAAAATGCTCGTGGTAAAAATATTAAACCTCTCTATTACTATAAAGTTCACTTCTAGAACATAGGCCTAGCCAATTATCATGTCATTTCAATTATGCAAAACAGGTCGATCTTTAGAAATTACAAATAATATTATTGTGAAGAGGCTTATTGACTTCATTTCCATTAATGAATTAAGCATGTTATTTGTTAACAACTTATAATTTAGAGAAACAAATCTGATTATTGTGTTGTGACTTCAATAAATTATTGATCAACACGTCTACAATTGGCATGATGGTGCGCGGTTTATCTGCGAAGATCCTCTATGTTCAAAAGTTTAAACTTCATAGGTCTATTGGCCTATGTCCCTACGTGCGACAGACACTGCACTGGCTTTCAGATGAAGATCGAGGGATATTCAGGGTTCTCCTTTTCGGCCGAGCACCGCCGTTCGGCCCCGTGCCATAGCCTAATACACCATGGATCTGTGTCCTATGTGCTATATCGATCTAAGAATCTCATCTCCGTGCCGTTCAAAATTTCGTCATAATAATAAAAAATTTAGACCACTCTGTTGTTGTCATTATTGTATTCTTATTAGACTATAAGCTGGGCCAATTATCACATCGCTTCAATTATGAAATAGGTCCATTATTAAGACTCAAAAACATTTCGAAAATTGCGTTTTTGACGTCACTTACATTATGAAGCATGTTTGTTATTAGCAACTTTTGGTTTAGATAATAAAAGCGTATGTGTTGTGACTTCAATTGGCCAACTCGTCTACGGTAACTATTTACAGGATAAGCGTCTGATAACTTAAGTCAGCTTTAATCTGTTGTTAACTGTGCTGCCTCAACCTGCCTGGTTTGCGACTTATCTGCCAAATTCTCAATGTTTCAAACTACAAACGTATCCCTACGCTCGAGCGACATTACACTGGCTTCCAGTCGAGGATCGAATGACATTCAGGATCATCTTTCTCGGCCGAGAAGTATTATACACCGCCGGGTGTACTCTATATATACCTGAAATAGCCTTCCTTCATCATTAAGGACTAAGCTAATGACTGATTTCTCTCCATCGGCTTCTCGCTCATTGACGGCGTTTCTTTTTCTCCGGATTTCTGTACTGAGAGCGACTCTGAATAGTTGGTCTATAGGAAACGCTAAGCAAATCGAAAGATACGATACGATGCGACTGAGCCCGGTCAACGACCAAGACGCGTATGTGGATCCCTAAGTGCCGAGCTCCCCATTCAGTGATTCGCATACATCGATCCTTCTAATTTGTTAGGCTATTTTCGTTGAACAGTATTCCACTTAGAGCTTTGCCAACACAGCGAGTCAATGGGGTTTGTCTTAGCACCATGCGTAAAAATTTCAACAGTTTCAGATGAACAGCGTGAAACCAACCTTATTCTCCAACTCTTTTCAGTCGCCCTTGAAATTGGAGACACCCTTTCTCTTTAGGCATTCCGAATTGTAAGAATCAGGTAGCCGAGAAGAACAAAACTATCTGACTATAGGCACATTTGTCTAGGAACAGTCAATCTAATTCGTTTGTAAGCGAGTCTTTGGCTTTATAAAGAAATAAATGTGTCCAGCCTATTATTAGACTTCTTTAATTTAAGGAACGAAAGCTTATTGTTATGCCACTTAGTTTACACAAAATTAAACTAATAAAATTGTTAACGTGGAAAAAAGGTCTATTGTTGCGTCACTTTGCTTATGCAAAATTAAATTATTAGAAATTTGTAAGCTTGGAGAACAAAAGCCTATTGCCAGGCCTACGTAAGCTCTTTCATTAAGCAGGTCAGTCTTTTATTAATACTTTACTGTACAGTTGCAACTCTTCTGCCTGTCTTGAGTCCTTTTATTCGGTAAATGTACTCTGGATGTTGGCCTATATGAAAAACACAGTAATATACCATTGCGTATTCTGCTTATAATTGTGTGCATTGGCGGTTTGTGATTTATTAGATGGTCGGAGAAAACTGTGTAGATAGATCATAGAAGGTAGATCTTGTTTTCTGACTATATGTATCTATATGCCTGTCTCTCTCTTACACTCTCTCTCTGTCTCTGACGCTCTGCCTCTCTGTCTCTTTGTGTCTTTAATTCTCTGACTCTATGCCTCTCTGTCTCTGCTTCTCACTCTGTCTATTTCTGTCTCTCTCACTCTCTGTTTCTCTGTCTCTCACTCTCACTCTCACTCTCTCTCTCTCTCTCTCTCTCTGTGACTCTGCCTCTCACTCTGTCTCTTTCTGTCTCTCTGACTCTCTGTTTCTCTGTCTCTCACTCTCACTCTCACTCTCTCTCTCGGACTCTCTGCTTCTCACTCTGTCTATTTCTGTCTCTCTCACTCTCTGTTTCTCTGTCTCTCACTCTCACTCTCACTCTCACTCTCTCTCTCTCTCTCGGACTCTCTGCTTCTCACTCTGTCTATTTCTGTCTCTCTGACTCTCTGTTTCTCTGTCTCTCACTCTCACTCTCACTCTCACTCTCTCTCTCTCGGACTCTCTGCTTCTCACTCTGTCTATTTCTGTCTCTCTCACTCTCTGTTTCTCTGTCTCTCACTCTCACTCTCACTCTCACTCTCTCTCTCTCGGACTCTCTGCTTCTCACTCTGTCTATTTCTGTCTCTCTCACTCTCTGTTTCTCTGTCTCTCACTCTCTCTCTCTCTCTGACTTGCTGTCTCTCACTCTCTTAATCTCCATGTCTCTGTGCCTTACTCTTTGTCTCTCTCAACCCCTCTCTGTCTGTCCAACTACACATCTAACGTATTCATTCTATATGCGAAGTGCGATCTAATCCGTCGTCTGAACGATGTGGCCTCTGATGTCGACAGGTGGCCAGAGTGGAGTTTGTCGAGTGCAGAAACTGAGAAGAACAACAACAGAGGCTGAACAAACAGGATTCGTTTCCAAGACAACGTCATCATCACCAACAACATCAACAACAGCATCTTCATGGGAGGCAGGGCGATGGCACCCGAATCCAACTGTCACAAGACAGATCTCTACATAGCTCTCTGCTTTCGCTCCCGTCTCTTGATCTTCCTGTGTTACTCGCATTTGCCGTAAGTTTTACTCTTGGGCCTCTTCTATACGTGCCATTTTCTTAGCATCTATCTCTCTGTTTCTCTCTGTCTATGGCCCTGTCTCTTTGCTTCCCACTGTCTCTCTCTCTCTTCATTTCTCTTCCCGAATAGCTCTTCCTGTGTCTCATTTCCAGAGCCTCGTTTCCTGTTATTGGCTCACTGTATATTTTTGAATCTGTATTTTCTCAAAATCTGTTCACTCTGCTGCCCAGCCGCATGAAGGCCGTTCGTGTTATACTGCCTGCCTCTTTCTTTCCACCTACATGTATATATATATATATATATATATCTAATTCATTTTACTTTCCCTTACACTGTCAACCTGACTTTATACTGTCGCTCACCGACTCACTTGCCCAGTTCACCTTTCTGCTGTCTGCCTGATTGCCACCTCGCCTTTCTCTTTTCCTATGCCTCTATCTCCTTCCTCCCAATCACGCCCTTCTATCCTTCACTCATTCCTCCTCCCTATCTTCCCCTTGCGCCGACCTTCTTTAAACATCCGCGATCGTTCACTCACCCGTGGCCTTGTGCCTGTCCAGCTACATCTCACCGAATCACATTAATGGACACTTAAATGACTTCCAGTTGCTCGAGTCGGATGCTTTAGACGCGGAGCTCGTAGTTCCTGAAACTGGCTTCTTATTTGTCTGCTGCTTCTGCTTCTTACCCTTCTTCTTCCACTTCTTTCTCTTCTTCTACTTCCTCTTCTTCTTCTTTTTCTTCCTCTTCATCTTCTTCCTCTTCTTCTACCTCTACCTCTTTTTCTTCTTCTACTTGTCCTTCTTCTACCACTTCTTCTTGTTCTTCTACTTGTCCTTCTTCTTCTTCTGCTGCTTCCCCTTCTTCTTTCTCTTCCTCTTCCTCTACCTCTTCTTCTTCTTCTTTTTCTTCTCCTTTTTCTTCTCCTCCTTCTTCTATCTCTTCCTCTTCTTCTTCTTCTTCTTCTTCTACTTCCTCTTCCTCTTCTTCTACCTCTTCTTCTTCTTCTTTTTCTTCTACCTCTTCTTCGTCTTCCTCTTCTTCTACCTCTTCTACCTCTTCTTCTTCTTCTACCTCTTCTTCTTCTTCTTTTTCTACTTCTACTTCTACTTCTTCTTCTTCTTCTTCTTCTTCTTCTTCTTCTTCTTCTTCTACCTCTTACCTCTACTTCTTCTTCTTCTTCTTCTTCTTCTTCTTCTCTTCTCTTCTTCTTCTTCTTCTTCTTCTTCTTCTTCTTCTTCTTCTTCTTCTTCTTCTTCTTCTTCTTCTTCTTCTTCTTCTTCTTCTTCTTCTTCTTCTTCTTCTTCTTCTTCTTCTTCTTCTTCTTCTTCTACTTCTTCTTCTTCTTCTTCTTTTCTCTCTCTTCTTCTTCTTCTTCTTCTTCTTCTTCTTCTTCTTCTACCTCTTCTTCTTCTTCTACCTCTTCTCTTCTTCTTTTTCTACTTCTACTTCTACTTTCTTCTTCTTCTTCTTCTTCTTCTTCTTCTTCTTCTTCTACCTCTTCTACCTCTACTTCTTCTTCTTCTTCTTCTTCTTCTTCTTCTTCTACTTCTTCTTCTTCTTCTCTTCTTCTTCTTCTTCTTCTTCTTCTTCTTCTTCTTCTTCTTCTTCTTCTTCTTCTTCTTCTTCTTCTTCTCTTCTTCTTCTTCTTCTTCTTCTTCTTCTTCTTCTTCTCTTCTTCTTCTTCTTCTTCTTCTTCTTCTTCTTCTTCTTCTTCTTCTTCTTCTTCTTCTTCTTCTTCTTCTTCTTCTTCTTCTCTTCTTCTTTTCTTCTTCTTCTTCTTCTCTTCTTCTTCTCTTCTTCTTCTTCTTCTTCTTCTTCTTCTTCTTCTTCTTCTTCTTCTTCTTCTTCTCTTCTTCTTCTTCTTCTTCTTCTTCTCTTCTTCTTCTTCTTCTTCTTCTTCTACTTCTTCTTCTTCTTCTTCTTCTTCTTCTCTTCTTCTTCTTTTCTTCCTTCTTCTTCTTCTTCTTCTTCTTCTTCTTCTTCTTCTTCTTCTTCTTCTTCTTCTCTTCTTCTTCTTCTTCTTCTTCTTCTTCCTTTCTTCTTCTTCTTCTTCTTCTTCTTCTTCTTCTTCTTCTTCTTCTTCTTCTTCTTCTACCTCTTCTACCTCTTCTTTTTCATCTACTTCTTTTTCTACTTCTTCTTCTTCTTCTACTGGCTCTTCTTCTACTCCTTCTCCATCTCCTTTTTCTGTTGCTTTTACTTCTCGTTCTCCTTCTCCTCCTTCGTCTTCTCCTCTTTCTCCCCTTCTGCTTCTCCTTAACATTCTTCTCTTTCTCTTCCTTCTCCTCTTCCTCCTCCTTCTACATCTCTGTCTTCTTCTTCTTCTCCTCCGTCTCCTCTCCCTCCTACCGTACTCCTCCTCCTCCTCCTCCTCTTCCTCCCCTTTTCTTCTTCTCATCGTCCGTGAAGAACATCCACTTTCAGTCGATGGAACAGAATCCTGAAACGATCCTCATACATTCATTTCCTCAACGTCGAGGGTTTATTAATATGAAAATGGCTCAACATGATGGACGATTTGCATTGCGTAACATGTACGACGTTTGCGCCGACGCGTTGGGCTTAATCCCGTCAGACTTAGAGGAGACGTCGTTTTACACGGAGAGGCGTCTTAGATGCATATAATTATACACGGAATTGCATGTCATGCCCTATATACGTACAGAACTATAGATAGTTAGATGCATTAAAATGTATCTTTATGGAGGCCATGATATGAAATTCTGTGTTTATGTAGATTATAAAATATTAATTTTATTGCCACATAAATGCGCTTTTGCACATCGTGGCTAATATGCAGACACTGTGCAAGAAGAAAATATATATATGTGTGTGTGAGTGTGCGCGCGAGTATATATATATATGTATATATATATATATGTGTGTGTGTGTGTGTGCGCGAGTCTTCTTCTTGTTGGGTTTCTTATACTTATATATCTTTACCTATATATATATATATATATATAGGTAAAGATATATAAGTATCCACAATACACACGCACAGAGAAACATACACAGAAACATTTATACATATATATATCTATATATATGATATATACATGTATGATTTGTATATGTATATTTCATATATGTATATGAAACCCAACATAAAATTATAAAACCATACACATGTACTTACGTGCATACAAAGGTACATACACACCTACTTGCGTATGCATGGGCCAACGCACATATACATTCATACATACATACATACATAAATACATACATACATACATACAAACAGACATACATACATACATACATTCATACATACATACATACATACATAAATACATACATACATACATGCATTCATACATACATACACACATACATGTATGCATATATACATCAGTAAAAACATGCATGTACGTATGTCTATGTAAGTATTAAAGAGTAGGCCTACAAGAATTAATTTAGGAAGTCAGTCAAAGACGCAACTTTTAGGTTGACGATAAGGGTCAGGTCGTGTCAGGTCGGGTCAGACCGGCCGTTGTCACGTGACCCCGTTTCTATTTCGATTAGAGGAATGACAGCACGTCGTAGATTTAGAGGAATTCGGATATCAGCGTCGGCATTCACGACGGCAGATAAGCACACGGACAGACACAACTACAGATAGAGAGACAGCTACAACTACGCTCTGCAGGCGTTTCAACAAATAGTCCAATCCCAGCCAAAGGACAGTCGACCACTCAGCGAATCTCCCAACCGTCTGCCTCGTATGCGCATGTGTGCGTCTGCATGTGTGCTTGTATGTACGTCCGTATATGCGTGTTTGTGCGTGTCGGTGTGTGTGTGTGTGGGCGTTACGTGATTATATCTACGACTGACGTGTAGTTCTGTTCCATGTGGCTGTCTGCCCGTTCCACTGGGCTTAAATTGAAGCGTATACTGTGGCCTATGATATGGCAGTCTCTCATCCTGTGTTGCTTTTCTCAAAGCCTACCTTTTCTCGCCGAGCCGTGCGCACTAGGAGCACTTCAGAACGATTCTCCCTACAAAAGGCGCTCTATAAATACTTAAATACAATACAATACAAGACACGTCATTGGCTTCCTGTCCGACAGCGCATTGAGCATTGAGTTGTCTATCTGGTCTAGCGATCTCAACTTGGCCTTGCACCAGCCTATGCCTACTTGCTAGACCTTTGTCAACCGGTATTGAAGGGCTGGTGTAGTTCCTCCCTTCGCTCTGCTGAGATGGGTTCTGTGGTTGCCCGTACAGCAGCTATGGAAAACCTTGCATTCTCTGTGGTAGGCCTTGGAGTTTGGCAGATTCATGAAGAATGATATGAGGAGCCAGAGCAGATAGGCTACATAAGCAGCTTACAACAAGAGAGTTGTAAAGTATTTCAATTGCGTTTTCTTCTTCTTAGCGTCATGGTATACTCTCTTGATCTATAACCGCTGTCAATGACACTATATTCGTCTCACAAAACCTTCATTCATCGAATGGCATAGTCACAACAATCGAATAAACAGTTGTTAACATTATTTTGCGGTGTCTCCACAGACATGATATGACGTGAAGCCAGAGCAAACACGAATCTAGTATGCGAACACAATTTTTATGAAACTATGAAAATCGAGTCTCCTAACCGTCTGCGGCATACATTATTCCTGAAACTTTGGTTCCTTGGCTAATACCTCTCGTTATTTATCTTTATATCGTAAAAAAGATCGTTACAGAGCGATGGAATCCATTAGAAAGATTATGGATAGCGATAGTGAAGAAGTTCATGCAGTTCTTCACCAGACAGCGATGGTTCTAGCAATACTTCTAACGAATCAGCGAATGATGCAGAAAACTTCGTCTGATGAACGGCAGCAACTGAAGCGAAGTGAATCCTTGTATGCATATTCTGGGAACATTTCTGCTGTATGTTGGATGGATCGCAGACCGATCAATATCATGTCGATTTATCATGATCCAAAAGAACTAGCTTCTGCTGGTCGTCGGTATAAAAGTGGAAGAAAAGGTAAAGTCACCTTCCCAGTCGTTGCAGCAGATTATAACACGTACATGGACGAATGCGACAAGAATGATCAGATGGCAAAGCTGCATACATGGAAATTTCGACGACATTATCGTTGGCCACGTCGTTTCATCTTCAAAATGCTTGATGCGGTCTTCGTATAATGCCTAGGGCCTACGTTATAGCTAGAACGTTCAACTAGCACAAACGGGTCAGTACCTCTACTCACTTCCTCGATGACTTTTACAATGAGCTTGTTGGTTACTTCAGACGCAGTTTGGTATAGAAGCAACCATCATCGACATAAGTTTTTGGTCGCTTACAAAATGGTGGTCACTTTCCAGAGAGGCCACCACAGGCAACACGCATCAGCACACGTGTTGTCTGTAGAACGAAATACAAAAAGTTTGTAAGGCAAATCCCAAACTTACTGAAAACGGCGAACCCAAATTCAATGACAAAACCTGTCTTTTGATGTTCTGAGTACAGAGCAGTAGGTATAAAACGCGCTATCTGGGACAATTGACCATAACATAGCTCAGAATCACCCACCTAATAGGTAACAAAACGTATTTTTTAACCTATAACCAGGTTAAAAATAACCAATTCCTATACAAACCAAAATCCCTAGGTCAAACATCAACCCACAGACTAAGAAAAACGCCAGGAAATTTCCAATAGTTTCGATGATGAACCCCAATTCATGCACAAAGCGCCCTGTCAAAACGTCCGCCAATAGGTCAAAAGTCATGGGAATTTCTAATAGTTTCAATGATGAGTCAGCAGTTTCGATGATGAGTCATTGTTCAACAAACAAACAAAAATTCTCTCATATATAAAATGGATGAAAATATTTTCTCACTTTGACTTAAAGGAATGCCACTCCAATATAAAATGGAATACTCGAAGCAGACTGTGATCGAATTAAGAAAAATTGCGAAACAGAAAGGTATGGTTGGTTATACGAGACCGAGTAAAGCGGATTTTATTGCTAAAATTGAAGCTAATGTGTCTCAAACACTCATCCCCTCACATTTTGCGCCAATCTCATCCAATGCTAGTTTGCTGGACGCACCCGTTCCCGAGATTGGAATCCCATCACTCGCTTCCGTACCGGTCTCAGCGATACGAAAAGTCCTTGATAATGCAAAGTCCGGGATTAATACGTTCGCAAAGTGGATTGAAGGGTACGTACCTGAAGAACCAAAGAGAAAGCTGAATGAGAAAATAGAAGCACTAAAAGCCCAAGTGAGTTCTATATTCAGTAAAATTCTTATGAAAACACGCGAAATAAAAGAGACGGCCGCAGCTATCAAGGGCTTCACGAAACAATACACGGTCGAAGGCGCAAACGGAATTGACGCCACATCCTTTCTCAGAGCAGCTCACTCACAACTGGAAGACCCTTCGTATAGAAATCGACAGACTAAGGTCAACTTTGTCCTCACCTGAACAATGGAGCGTGTTGATATGAAATCCGGGCAAGTAGATACCGAGGATTTTCCGTTCGTTTCAAAAACTGAAGTGATTTTAGACTCCACTGACACGAGCGAAATACATAACAACGCGAAAGAAAAAATGTTAGAATCAATGGCTGCCTTCCAGATGCGTGGTAGTAACTGGAGACTTAGAGTGGTTAAAAAATTAGAAATCAACACGGTCGTTTATAAACCGCTGAAGGGTAGTTCTTACATTCCACTACCGAAATGTCTAGCGAGTAAAAAGGCTATTGTTAATATGAAGAACGAAGACCAAGAATATTTCAAGTGGTGTGTAACGAGAGCTTTAAACTCCGTTGAGGAACATCCGGAAAGAATTACGAAAGAATTAATCAAGCAGTCTGAGGAACTTGGTTGGTCCAGCATTGAATTAGCTGATGCTAATGTGATAAGTAAGTTTGAGAGAATTATTAATATTAGTATTAATGTTTTTGGTCATGAGAAAGATGTTGACCTATTCCCACTATATTTATCGAAGCACGAGAGCGATATTGGTGTTGACCTATTACTCATTTCTGACGAACAAAAGAAACATTATTGTTGGATAAAGAACTTCAACAGACTGATGGCGATTCATAACGCAAACTCATACACTTCGATACACTATTGTAAGCTGTGTTTGATAGGATATAGAGAGCTAGTCATTAAAAAACACACCGAGTATTGTTCCCAACACACCGCTCAAAAGATAGAAATTCCAGAACCAGGAACTATGTTGAATTTCAAAAATTGTAATAGAAAGATGAGAGTTCCCTTTGTCGTGTACGCCGATTTCGAATCTTTCATTAAACCTATAGACACTTGTCAATCAGATCCCAGCATGTCTTACACCAACAGATATCAAAAACACGTCCCAAGTTCTTTCTGCTATTGTATAAAATGTTAGGACGATGACCTATATTCACAAGCCTCCATAACTTTCACAGCAAAGAGCGAAGGCGATGATGTAGCTCAGATATTCGTAAACACACTTATAGATAATATAAAAGATATTTATGATCGATTTAAATTTCCAAAGAGAATGATATTCGGAAAGAAAGAACAGGCGCTATTCTATTCCGCTATCGTTTCTCACATATGCGAAGGCGAACTGGGTAAAGATCGAGTTAGAGACCATTGCCATTTAACTGGAAAATATAGAGGCACCGCTCATAAGAATTGTAATCTAAGTTATATAGTTTCCAAGTTTTTCCCAGTATTGTTCCACAATCTATCCGGCTACGACGGTCATCCATTCGTAAAGAAATTACGAGGTGATGATAACGAAAAGATTAATTGCATTCCTAGCAACGAAGAAAAGTATATCTCGTTTAGCAGAGAAGTCGTAGTCGATAAATTTACAAATGAAGAAAATTAGGAAATATTAGTTAAACGAGAATTACGTTTCATCGATAGTTTTAGATTCATGGCATCGAATCTCGACGCTTTATCGAAGAACCTGAGCAAAGATCGGTGTAAGAATATAAGCAAACACTATTCTGGTAATCAGCTCGATCTCTTGCTTAGAAAAGAATTATATCCTTTCGATTATGTTGATTCCGTCGAGCGACTGAACGAGACAGAACTACCACCAAAGTCAGCATTCTATTCAATACTTAACGACTCAGGTATTAGTGACGAAGACTACAACCGCGCACAGATGGTATGGAAAGAATTCGGATTCAAGACGTTGAGAGAATACCACGATTTATATAATGTGACTGATATTCTCCTGCTTGCTGATGTATTTGAGAATTTTATAGATGTATGCAGTGAGAACTATGGCCTAGATCTCGCTTGGTATTATACTTCGCCAGGTCTTCCTTGGGACGTTGCATTGAAGTTGACAGGAGTAAATTTGGAGTTGTTACTAATGATACTAATGGTTAAGCGTGGGAAAAGGGGAGGTGTTAGCACCATTTCACACCGTTATGGACAGGCAAACAATAAGTACATGTCTATGTCTGACAGCAGCAGTCCTTCATCGTTCCTGACCTATTTAGACGCGAACAATCTGTATGGATGGGCAATGTGTAAGAATCTACCAACTCATGGGTTTCAGTGGATGGGTAACGATGGGCTAAACGATTGAAGATCTTCGCCATGTCTATTAGAAGTCGATTTGGAATATCCTAGAGAATTGCACGATCTTCACAACGACTATCCTCTTGCCCCTGAGAGTGTAAAAGCTAAAGAATCGGATGTGCCAAAACTCATTCCAAACCTGTGTAATAAATTAAAGTATATAGTCCATTACGAAATTTAAAGCAGTATGAAAGTTTGGGTTTGAAGATAACGAAAATTCATCGCGGAATTAAATTTGAAGAAAGTGCTTGGCTGAAAAAGTATATAGATCTAAATACTAATCTGAGGACCAGAGCCACCAACAACTTCGAAAAAGACTTTTTCAAACTAATGAACTATAGTGTGTTTGGAAAGACGTCTGAGAATATTGAGAATCGTGTAGACATAAAATTAGTTTGCACCGAGAAGCAAGCCCTCAAGCTAGCAGTGAGAACGAGTTACGATACTCGAACTATTTTTGACGAAAACCTAATCGCCATTCACACGAAACGGACGAGGCTATGTTACAACAAGCCTATATATCTTGGTATGTGTATTTTAGACTTGAGTAAAACTATAATGTATGATTTTCATTATAATTACATCAAGAAAAAGTACGATGAGAGAGCAAAGTTACTTTTTACAGATACGGATTCTTAAGCCTATGAAATTAAGACCGAAGACTTCTACGCCAACATAGCACCCGACATTAGAAGTAGGTTCGACACTAGTGACTATCCTAAAGACCATCCCTCTGGTATAGAAACTGGCATCGACAAAAGGTCATTGGCATGTTCAAAGATGAAGCAGCTGGTAAACAGATCGAAGAGTTTGTAGGTTTAAGATCGAAACTGTATTCGTACAAGATCCCTGGAGTAGACCACAAGAAATGTAAAGGTGTCAGGAAGAATGTCGTTAAGAAATCAATCACTAACGAAGATTACAAAGACTTCTGTTCACCAAGAGAGAACAATTGAGAAAGATGATTGTCATTCGGCCGCATCTTCACTATATCTACACCGAAGAAGTCAACAAGGTAGCCCTCTCAGCGGAAGTTGATAAACGAGTGATTCAGCAAGATGGAATCCACACTTTAGTATATGGACATTTTTCAATAATATAAAATGAACACTAGAGTAATCGATGTCGAAGGCGCAACGCTATCTAATATTGCTTTGTCGAACGTTGCTCTAATCGAAGCGGAGAGGAAACTAAATATACATAATTTCAGAGGAGTTTTTCTAAGAGACGAGTTGCCGAGAGCGAACGAATGTGGCATCCTTAATCTAGACGATTCTGACGGTAAAGGAACGCATTGGACGTGTTGGATCAAGCGCGTCAACGATAAAATTTATTTCGACAGCTACGGACTTCCTCCTCCTACTGAATTGATAAATTATCTACAAAGGCCGCTATTCTACAACAGCGAACGAATACAACTAGACGGCCAAGTGTTTTGCGGTCATTTATGTGTGTATGTATTGACGAAGACTATCAACGATGGATGTAAATTTCAAGAAGTCGTAAACGAATTGTTATAAATAATTATATTGTATATATAAAAGCCTGTTGATAAATTTGGACGAACTGATACTGGATCAACTCAAAGAATAGTTTCTGGAGGTGTTACTCTATCTCAAGCGAGTAATACAGTTCTAAAAAGAGATGGAACGAACGCAATGGAGGGTGATTTGGATATGAGCGGCAACTCGATAAAAGGTCTACCGACTGACATTCATCCACCAGTCATCGCCAGCCAGGTGCGAGCTTTGGCCAAGTTGAAACCTTAGTCAATCAGGCGATAACGAATAATTCTGCCAGCGATTATCTGAGAGCATTCGTGACAGTGGCTCTAACCATGACTTCTGATGTGACGATAGTAAACGGTTTAACTTACGAAGCTAGTGCTACCGATTATCACAGTGCGCATGGGTATGAGTTCGGTCCATGGAGGGCTTTTCAAAACGTTTCTCACTACCTTGACATTTGGGTCTCCGAAACAGCCGCTAATGTTTGGATACAGATGAAGTACCCCATTCCTCTGTCAATGTCAGAATTTTATATCGTTGCAGGCCGTTCTGATGGAATAGTATTTACAGATATTCTAATCTCTTTAAGAGGGATATCCTCCATTTTATGTTTTTGACGGAGTTTACATTTCCCCCTTCAACTAATTACGCGTATTGGAGATTTCATATTATATCCACGAGTCCTGGTGCTGAAACAACCGCCGTCTGCATGCTACGGTGGAAACCAACGCTGGCCAATCTCACACGAGGAAGAAAATGTTACGTCGGTTACGTGCCGAGGTTAACTTTGGACACTAGTAATTATGGTTTTCAAGCGAACGCTAACGCCTTTCATGCATTCAAAGATGAAGGAGAATGGGTGTCTGAGGTTAGCGCAACCATGGAAACGTGGATATCTATCAAGTGACCAGCCGCAGTAAGAATTTTGAAGATCGGCTTGAGGGGGAGAAAAGCCAACGAAGGGATTTCCGATTGGAGAATAATCGCATACAATTATGAAGGACAAGAGGTTATTATTTACACGTCACTTAATAACACTTATTTAGGAAATACCTACAGAGAATTCTTAATCGATTCAGTTGGAAAATATCAGACCTATAAGTTAGATTGCCTCCAGGCTGAACCGGGGAAGCCAGGATTAAGTGTGATGCAGTTATTCGTGTATGATGACTAAGATTTTCAATGAGAAACATCATTGAAAATTTAGACCACAAGATCAACAACTTCGTTATCTCCAGATACCACGTTATACGACGTGCTGTAACCCGGTTCCGTTTCTATCCTCGCTTTTGTAAAAGTAAATGTCTTGTCCGTTTCCAGCTTGTCGTGAATGGGCGTATCCCACGACCCCTCGAATACGCTCATGTAATATTCCGTCACATCCGGCCCTCTACCGTAATCAGGTAGAAATATTCTTCTGTACCGTACAGATATTGCTTCGTATTAACTGTGTAAACTACGTCTTCTTCCAGAGTTTGAAATCTATAAATTTACGAGTTCCTATTTTTTATTAGCCAGGATAAAACTTTATGTCAACACACGGATCTCGTATCTATTTCTCCACACTTTACCGTTGTTATCCTGTATCGTGTTAGTACCGATTTTAAACGCCATACTTGCCTTATACAACGATGGGTAAGTGGAGCTTTCGTTCGTATCTCTGTCAAAGATTTCAACGCTAATCGGATTATTACGAATCGTTTTTAGATATTCGTATCTGGGTAGTAATTCCTTTTTCTAATTCACCTTCTCTTCTGGCAGTTCTAATTCCGGTAAAACACCTTTCTCAACGAGTATCCTTAACATATTCGGCTTGTTCATAAATCTTGCGCCTTTTATACTGTGTTCCTTCATTAGCGATTTCAGTTGTGAGAGTTTCATGTTTTTTTATAATAGAAAATATTTTCTTTAATATACAACGCTCAACTTCCGACCGTCTGATTGAAAGTTTAGCAATTTATCTGAAATGACAACTGCATAAGCTTTCTTTCCAGCGGCACCGCAGCATTGAAAGTAGCCTTGATCGGGACAGATGACAGTAACCACTCTGATTGTTTACTTGCATCGAAAACGAACAGCGGATATAAATCTTTGATATCGTATGAAATATTCCAGCGCCTCCTACGACGTATCTTTTAGTAACTCTTCTCTTAGTTACGACAATCATTTTATAATTTTATCATTAAATTTTTATACTCTAACGCATTTATCGCATTTTGTCGAAGTAACTCATCGCAGATACCGACTATCTCGCTTCTTAATCCTGTATTTCCCGCTTTGAAGCTAGTGTCTCGAGGAGTTAACATATCCACTAGCGCATTAGGATCTTGCGGAAGAACTACGACTCCTTCGTTCGTTGAGAACCTCTCTTCCCATATCGGCTTAATGATTTCCCTATATTTTTCGGTTCTAGACGACTTGGGTTTGTTCAGATTCTCAGGTTGACGGATTGCATTTGTCACAGTGAAAATCTCACTCAAGTCTTTGAGATCGTTTATGTCGTATATCGTCTTGTCTGGTATTGTCCTTGTCAATAACTCCCGAAATCCCGGAGTTCCCTTATAGTTATATCATCACCTTCGATCGTTATTGGGATGTCTCCGATGTGAAATCGACCATCTTTAGAGTATATTCCGAAGGTCGTATTTGTCGACTTCTTGTTTGTAGCGTATTCTTTTAAATATTTTATTGCTATATCACCTAATTCCAAAATTCTAATATCTGAAACGGGATAGTCCTCAAACACTTCTATCGATGAATATTGTGGGAATTGAATCGCTTTCAACGATGTCGATATCGATGCTGGTAATGCTCGAAGCGCGACAGTTGTCGCCATAGAGTTTTTTTTATAGTACCTAATCCTTTGGTTATTCCAGACTGCGAGTCGATTATCGGTTTGTACGCCTCTATCAATCCTCGCTGAAATCCAATGTTCCCTATTTTCTCAGATAACGAGTTTTGTCTAATATTTTGCTTCGTCTTGAGAAAGTTCTCAACGATAAAATCACGTTTGGCTGGGTCTTTGGTTTTTAGAAGCGACATTTTTAGCTTGGAAACATAATATTTAAACGTAAAACATAAAACGTAAAACATAAAACATAAAAAGTAAAACGTCAATTTGCATTCACTTTGTGTTCAATACGTTTTTGAATGCCTTTCCCCTGATGAACGATTGTTTCGTCGCTTCATCTATGTTGGCATTGCTTTTACTTCTAACCTCTTTCTTCATTTCATTAAATTTCTCGAATTCACTTAGAATAACAGAATATTCCAAGTCTGAGATATGATTATCATCTAAAGCTTTCGAAACAAGGTCGCTGATCGAATTGAGTTTCCCTTCGTCTATAGTCTTGATTTTTGCATGTTTTTCTTGCCGCACCGATAATATTCGGCGGATTTGGTTTCCTATCAAACACAATGCTCCAGCTCCTGCGGATAAAGCTACCACGACTTGTTGCAGCTGGTGCGGCTACGACGGTACCTAGAAAAGTTAAGCCTAATACACCGAGTCCAGAAGATGTAAGGGCAAACAAACCTCCCAACGCTTCGACTACTTTGACACTCTTTTGATATTTTTTACAGATTATTTCTCTCTTTTCGCGTTCTCGTAAGATTTCCTGTTGAATTTCAGATATTTTCTGCAGGCGATAGGTGCTTGCTTTGTCCAATTCCATTTTATAATATCGAAGAATATTCTTAAAATGGAATTCAAGTTTTATTCGTTGACGCGGTAATCGACATAACATAACGAGTCTCCTTTGTTTATGGTGACAGTTCCAAGATCTCTGAAATTCTTAATATCGAGTAAAATTTCTTCCGTGACTCCAGTAACGGTATCGCTCAGCAGGCGACACCCCGCTTCTATCAATTCCGGATGGAGCGAAACTTTACACGATCCTTTCGTCATTCGGACACCTAAGCCTAACGGTAAATCAACCATCTCATGAGAATGAATAGTTATCGCTTCTTGAGCAAAAACATTCCATTTTAAACCACCCATTTGTCATTGCGGTCTATACTTGACATCCCACATACCTTCACACGCCTTCCACGTGACGGATCTCGGTTGTGTTCTCGTAGAACTTTTTCAGTTTTGGGTTTCGTCCACCCCCATTGTGAATCGGATAATGATACATTTTATATTGGAATTACTTTTCATTTAAGCTGAGATAAGAAAAAATTATAGTAACAATCCGAGAAGTGGAATGTTTTTAAACGGCGAATCTGGTCCAACGATAAGCCCTTTACCGTTTACGAATCCAGAGCCTGTTTTCAGATACAGACCTTATCCCACACCATCAAAACCAGAACCTTGCCATGGCTTCAGGTAAAGACCATGCCCTTGTTGCACTATCTTGTAGTTTGTACCTCGACTATTGAGATATATTGCACTACCCGATCCGGTGACTTTGTCTATGACTTTTGATCCAGTCGCTGCACCTATTCCTGTTAATGCGTCCGTTGCTAAGCTCGGTAACACGCTCGAAAGCAGAAATTTATCCGCAGTTGCTAGAAACGGTAAAATAGCGCCGATAATGCCACCTTCGACTTTGGCATTATGTATCAATTGCGTTTTACTCATTTTGATAGTCGCGCCTTTTCCACCCTTATACGCCTTAGCTAACTTGTTAACCTGCGCCTGTGTAAGAGCTAAAACGTGGGTTCCATTTAAATCGTTGTGCTTTAACCCAATGCTAACGCCGGTTCCCGCTTGTAGAGATCTTTTCCTTTTGTCTTTTTGTCCATCTGAAATATTAACTTTGACATTTGTGTATCGACTCATTTTATATAAAACTATAAAAACTTTTAAGCCTCTCTTATATGAAACCTCAGCGCTAATTCCTAACCTCGTAGATTAATTAGTTGGCCATTTTGGTCTGTGAGAGACGTTTCCATCGTCGAAATCGTGGATAGGGTGATTGGAAGATATATCAAATTCCTAGGCGTTTCGATAATCTTATAGCCGGGCCCTACATTCGGGAAAAAGGAATAAATTATATTATCGGTCGTTCCGTTGTTATAGGATGCCCCAATAATATCGCTCGTTACTCTCAGATCACTGACACTCATTATGTCTACTAGATTCTCCGATTCCTGGTAACCCGCTGAATAACGCCGTCTATCGAAACCGAGGACTTTTCCGATAGAGTTCAACGCCCAAAAATCAACCATGTAATTATACCTCCACCATTCGGCGACTACGAAAAGTTGTTGTCATTCTCATCGATGTTTGGGAATGAAAAATATGTTTCCAGATCGACAAGAGCCATCTCGTACTTTTTATCTTTATCGAACTGAATCAACGGATTGAATCGAGTCCTTATTCGCGATCTCTTATCCCTCAATAATATGTAAAACGATGACTTTGGCTCTGTGTAACGCGCGATCCTTTCGGTGTAGTCCGCAATCTTTTGTAGAAGCGATTCCATTTTTATAATATAAAAGAGTTTTTTATATTGGAATGTAGAATTCCTGGAAACCGCATTTATGCTTGCCATTATTCCTATTACTAGTCTGATCTATCACTACAAATCCATGGGGTTGCTCCCAGGCTGTTTCACATAGTTTCCTAAACTCATCCTTAGACATGTCTGTACTTACGTGATCGTGGTAAATGGGATTAATATTTTTCTGGTCTTGAGGAAACAAGCAGATAGAGTTTGCATTCTCTCTGATCGTCTGTCTAGGTATTTTGAAATAATTATGAGCGAGGTAGAAGCAGTCAACGTTGCTATGCCTTCCCCGGATGTAGTAGGTCTCAAATTTGTTTTGCTTGTCTAACTGTAAATCATCAAAAATCATCAAGTTTTTCTTGTCGCGATTCAAGTCTCTCGGATCTGGCACGTCTTCAGACGATTCGAAGAACTTACAGCAGATATCAGATTTTTTATACAAGTGTTTAGACATTGCCTCAACTACTAAGGCCGGCGGAGCATTTAGTCTCATGGTCTCGTCTTGGCAATTGAATAGCCCTATGATGAATTCTTTCGGTATTTTATCCTCAAATGCTTGCTTGAGTACTTTATACTCTGGTTGAAAGAGAGATCTTCCGAATACTTGCAGATTGTCGTATCTTGGCCATCCTGGTCCTAGAAGTAGATTCAACAATAGAGTCGCAGACTTTCCTACGATTAACCCTCTTATACTTCTAGGTAAAAGAGGATTATTGAATCTCTTAGATATATCATAGGGTCAATATAATGCTACATTATAGTTAGACAGACCACTCCAGGGAGGCATTGCTTAAGACTAGATCTGGGTCACTATAGGTAGTCATTGCTTGTGCACTAGTGATGATATTAGTTGGTCTGACGGCCTGTATTTTTAGTAAAGGTATTCGGCCGGCTTCAGAGGTCAAAACTAGTGGCTCGTTGGATACATTGTCGGTGGTGTTCTTATATCTGGTTGGTCAGAACTGGGTGACCTGGCAGTCTGTTTCACAGATCAGGCTTACTAGTGGAACAGTATTCTTGGATCAGGTCCCTCAGATTCGGCTGACCCCGCTGCTCGGTCTGACCGCACTGCCGCTCTGTCTGACTACGAGATTCGGTATAAAATAGCCGCGCACTAAAGACAAAGGGCCTGTCTGGTTGGAATCGCTCGTTGTCCGTGGCTTCGTTAAGGTACAGTCAAGTAGATTAAGATCTTGGGGAAACTGCCGCTAGAGATGCATTGGTGAACTCCGCTATTGAACGTAGACGGTAACTGTGTCATTATCTAGATAAAATTATTCATATATTTATTATTATTATTCTGAAATCTCAAACTGAGTAATTGATTATCAACTTTATATATACGAACTCATTATCAGCGTGATAGTGTGTAAGTGAAAGAACTCTTAAAGCTTGTATGCTAGGTCGTCTAAACACGCTGTGCAGATTAAGTTTAATGTTCATTTCTAAAGTCTTCTGATTATTATTAGAGTTATCGTTTACGTGTTAATAAAACAATTTATTTCATTACATTTTATACCTCTCGTGCGAGTTGCTAAGTTCACCCATAATTTCCAGTAGGTAGATACTTCGTCTGGTTAATATATGGCGGAGATACTACCTGCTAGATGATAGATAATACGTCGTTTCACGATAAATCTTTGACTTCCATTTTAAATACACCTAATTCATCCATACAGCCTTTTCATTCATTTTCAAACTAGCTTCAGAAGGCGTCAGTTTAATGAAAGAATGCCTAGTTTCATTATAATTACTAACCATTTCATCCAATTCATCGATATATCTTCTAGTTGAATTAGCTGTAAAATACTTAAACATTTTTTCACGCATTGTTCGAAAATTTAGGTTTTTTTGGCTCAGGGATCCAGAGTTAGCAGTTTTCACGTGAACCAAGGTTCAAAAAGTTAATGATCACCGTTGACTGTTTGATATGGTCTTCATATAACTATCATTGCAATCAGCTCGGGTGTACACATAAAGGTGATTTATAAAATGTTGCACACACAAAATTTCTTCCGCACACTATATCCCAATAATTTGATGGGACATTGGACATGCCAGTCTGTGAAGACACCGCAGAGTGACAGAAACTAAATTGCGAGTGGACATGTATACAGCAACATGACAGCCAGTTGGACATAGGCCAACAGCTAAATGTTATTTATAATTTCGAACGCACAGTGCCGTTTGTCATAAATTTCTCAAAAACAATTTTACTTTTCAATTTACTTTTAGCGAACAATCTTTAATCAAATGTTTATACTTTGCTAGGACTTATACGAGTTAAATTTTATTACACAGATTTTGCTTAATTTTCCGTCTAAGGCTGCCAGAACTTCTATCTCGTTTTTCTCGGAATATTCAAGACTGGAGATTCGCTATGATCGTTCTCAGGCGACGAAGTAGCTGACAGCGTAAATTAAATACGTAATTGGTATTTGATGTACGGTGAATAAATATAATATTAATATCCTCGAAGGAGCTAGACAAACTAATATCACATTGGCACGCAACAGTTGTCCGCGAGCGTCGCGAGAGAGTGGGCGAAATTTATGTAGCGTCAGAACTCTCCGCAGTCGATTGAATATTGGCGCAAACGCTTTCGGCGATCGGGATAAGTGTTGCTGAAGAGATAAGAATCGTAGATCAGAAGGAAGCATCGTGAGTTGACGTGACATTTTCAGGAGACGAGAACGACCAGAGGGTCGCGGGTGCCTTCCGCACACAGGCACACAGACACATACAAACACACGGACACACATACAAACACACAAACACTCAAACACAGACACACACGTCAGTGCATACACACACACACGCACATACATACACACACAGACTGGCACATAAGAGTACGCAAAGGCAGGCTCTCACGTTCAGTTACCTGGTGTTGACACCCAGACGGACTAATACAAATATCTTGTATAAATATTTTTCTCTGCTGATTTAAGATGTTAGTGGCATCACGACGCCCGTGTAAACATGTTTTGACTGTGTACTGTGGATTCATGGAGAGTGTCGATGTAATCTGACCCTTGCAGACTTTACTGTGGTTGATATTTCCTACCGGTTACTTATTTGTTTCTATAATCTTTGTATTTTGACTGTGCAAGGAATTCCGCTGGTAAAAATGGACATTAATGTTGCAGTATGATAATCATTATGATAGCACTGATAGTAATAATAGTTATAGTAATAATAATGATATTAATAATAATTATATATTTTATTATAATAAAAATAATAATAATAATTATTATTATTATTATTATTTGAATTATAAGAATTGTTATGATAATAATAATAATAATATTAATAATGCTCAAATTAATAGCATACACGGAGCAGAGTAATAGATCGGTCATACAAGTGTGACATCTCATTGAGTCAAAATAACTAAGGCTAGGGTCCGTTGAAGCCATTGTCTTACGTCAAGACAACGTCATCATAGAACTAAGTCTGGTCCACTTGCCCCAGAAGCAACGACTCAAGCCGTCCATCGCTTGTTACATGGGACACAGATGAGATACTCTGACGTCAGTGAGGTCCATGATTGACTGTAGGGGTTGGGGTGACAATCGCTCCGGGGTGTTGCCGCTTTCACAGTGCATGTTACACCCGAGTTGACAGAAGCCCCTTATCAAGCAAAACTGCAAGAGAGCCTTCAAGCTTCGGCTCAGACCTTACTACCACCGTACCTTTAAAGGTAGCGCAGGACACCCTCAATTTCTCAGTATACGGTAGAGACTCCTCGACCTTGCACCCAATATATCTATGCCCAGCCAACCAGGCAGCATGACAGAACTCTTAAGCAAAAGCACGACAAATGGCGGTTTGATCCTACACGAAGGCGGCTGAAGGACAAGCAGCCTCCAGCTCGTGGTTCTGCGTGTTTACGGACAGAGGTCGTTTATATGCTTCCCTTGTAGTGTCAATGTGACGACTTGTTTGATTCGGAAGGTCAGGCTGACTTTAGAGGGCATCTGGGAGCTTCGTGCGTCACCGTGCCGTTAATGACATCATGTAGTTCGCCTAGTTCAATGAAGCTGGCGTCCCCAGTGCTTAAGAACCGACGGGTCTACATCGGGCAATATAAAAATCTCAAAAAAACTGCAGCTACAACATCCACCACAACTAACGATAGTAATATTACTATATTATACGGTATACAACTAGTAACTTGAATGTTTAGCTTCAGTTGATTAATACATGGACATTTCTTTGTCTTCGATTTATCTAAGATCACGGCAGATCAAATAGGTTTCAAACTGAAGTACTGTTGAGCTCAATAAGAGAAAGGTTAATATTCAATCAACTGCGCATACACTAGTGCCTGTATTTGCAAGACTGGGCGTGCGTGTTAAGTCTGACACAAACACCCCTTTCAGGGGCTGGCCAAAATGATATGCTGACACGACAATTGACATCCGATTTTACAGGAAATTGAGGCGAGGTCCGCGTCATACGTCACGCGGACAAGTCGGATGTCAGCAAAGCGTCACGCGTCAATGTCAACGCGATTCGGTCACTTTATCAGTTCCATGGTCAGATGGCGTGCTGACGCTGTCAGAACCTGACACTTACGTGGCAGAAGTGGCGGCCGTTGTTGCCATGCCTACGGCGAGTGCATGAAGCAGTTGCTATAGAAACCTAATGAATATGATGGTCGCTAGAAGGCATTTCGCACAGGAACCATGAAATTCCACCGACACCTGGTGACAGGTAAGGTACTCTACCCTTGGTAATCTCGAATGCTATTCCGTTGCTCGAGTGGTTGTTGCCAGAGAGGGGATAGAACAGTTTTGCCTAGGTAAGAGCAAGTACGTAATTGGCAGGCATGCGTGAACGTGTAACCGGCTCACCATGTTACGTTACAAACGTCTTCGCAATATCCGGGCGTCGGTAGGTGATCCAAGAGTGGTATTATTTCTGAGTTAATAAATTATTTAGATAGATGACTACATCAATAACGGACTGACAAACTGAATGACTAACTGACTAAATGCCAGATTTAATGAATGAATGAATGAATACATTACTGCTTACTAAATGAATTTATGACTGAATCATGAATTACTGGCTGAATTGCGAAATTATTGGATGCAAGCGTGAATAATGATTGAGATTGAGTGAATGGATGAATGAAGGACTGACTCCTAGACTGACTAATTAAACGAATGAATGAACAAATGACTACTTGACTGAAGGAATGATTCAATGACTGCATTAGTTAATTAATTAATTAATATGATCAGAGCTGGCTCGCATGAATCTTTTCCTATTCCTCGCATTATTTCAATCTATTTTTCATATAGACCTTTTGACCTTTTCATATTTCCCATTGACCTGGACTCTGATTAATTTTCCCTGAAACGCTTCGTGACCTAAACCTTGACAACGGACCGATGAACACTGGTCGAAATATTCATTTGCCCATTCAATCATTCGGATCAGTCTCTCGTACGATAGCAGGATGCTTATTATCAACTCTGGTTGCTTTATCTTGATATAAAATGTCAGGCCGTTGTACAAAATCCTCTGTATACAGACTAAACGATCAAGCAATAAACATAAGCACACTACTCATGCAGACCTACATAATAATGTATGAAATAAGGACCAAGGAAGTCAGACGATCATATTGCCTGACTTTCTATAGGGTCGTAGTTTGTATAAATAGTGTTATTATATTTTTATTGCTGTATATTTGCATTATCTAAAACGTTGGAAGTCAACTGACACAGCATGTAATATTACAGGCCAGTTATATCAGTAGCATAATTATTTCTTAGTATAATTATATTAAGTCAAGCTATTCTATTCGCAACGTCAGATAGAAAATAGGATGACTGTTATGTTTGCATTTCAGCATGAAGTAACTAAGTCTTTGTTTGACAACAATGCGCTCTCCACGCATGACGGAGACGCGCAGACAGACGACGCATGACTTGTCGCCAAATCATCAATAGCACCTGCTGGAATGATGGGTTAGTGAGTGCAATGGGTAGAACAAAGCTACAGGTATGTCCACCGTCAGCTTCACGATTGGCAACTGTTTGGATGTACTCTAAAAGGGTTAGGGTTATAGACAAAAGAACGGGAGGTACTAACAAAGAATGATGGAAAAGAACAGAGGGAGGAAATAAAATATAATTCAAGGACAGTATAACCACCAATGTAGCTAGAAATGCGAGGACACGGTTGGAGAGAGCCTACAAGTATACGCGGAGTCCACGAGGCAGCGCACCTCCACAGGCGCCAGTGTGTGCCAGTGGCTCATATTCCAGAAGACTTCCCGTGTCTTTCCCTCCTCAAAGGATCCAATGCGAATATTCCTGACCAACCACTGCGCAAATCTCTAATACACTTAGTGCGTGTATGACTGATAAAGCGCTCAGCAGAAAGTCCCTACGGATCGTTAGACCGCGTTTAGTTAAGTGTTGCGGTTCGTTCGGCAAACGGTTGCAATACACTCTAACGATTTTTGCCGGGCAGCATCCTGTAAAACATCCACTTCAACCGATAAAAAGACGCAATCGTCCAACAGACGCTCTTTTTCCAACGAAGTAACTTTCTGCTGGGCATATATTGATACTGTGTAAATAAGTATGCCGAACGGCCGCCGGAGCGTGATGGATTGTTCAAATTAGTTGGGTGTGGTGTAACAAAGGTAGCGGCGTCATCATCGTCGTCATCATCATCATCGCCAGATCCGGTGGCCATATTGCTTGAAGACTAATAACCAGAATCGATTTATGAAGAAATGGTCGGTTCGTTTGTTTAACGCATTGCTGATTTTGGTTATGTGCGTAAGTGCGTGCGTAGGTGAGTGTGTGTATGTGTGTGTATGTGTGTGTATGCGTGCGTCTGTGTAGGTGTGTATGTTTATGATGTATGTGTGTTTGTGTGTGTGTGTTATAGATCATCATTAAATCGATTACGGCTCAATCTACACCCGTACAGACTGCAAAATGGCTGATTTTCAAAATATGTGACTAATGAGTCTGAAATGAGTCAAATATTTAAAAATTAAAAAAATGGATTTTTGATGCAACATTTCTGCAGTCAACTATTTGAAGAATGGAATTAGGAATTTCTCAGGTTCTCTCAATCTACCTAACATACTCTCCTTCTCTCTGTCTCTGTCTCTCTGTCTCTCCCTCTCTTCCTCTCTATCGCTCTCCCTATATCTCTCGATATATTAGGGACAATATCAAGGCTAATCACGTAACTGATTCAAATTTACGTTGTAAGTATTTAGGTCATGCCGTGTGATATATTATAGTTACTATCTAGGTCATGTCATCAGTGACGCCTACACCTTTCAAGACCGATCGATCCTTGTCTTCTCTTCATATCTTCTTACCCCACCCAATGCTGTTTGTCATTCTCCTCCTTCACGAGTCTGCCCTTCAAAATTCATATTTCTCTTTTCATTTTCATTTTGTTTTCGTCACCGATGAAGGGTTTTGGCATTTCTTCCGCTGTTGAAATCGTCAGCTTTGTTTGTGTTCAATCAGCCCCATTATGAATTTACGACTTCCCTCATTCATTAAGTCCTTCTCTCATCTAATCATTCTGCTTTCGCTTCATCGATTTGCCTCAGACTATTTCAGTCGAAACCATAGTCTTAGCATATAAAAGTTATATATAATTATATATATATATATATGTAAGTATGCATATATTCGAAATGGAATATAAATAAATGTTCTTAGCCATATGTATTTATATATAATATTATGTGTAATTTGTATGCTGGCCTATTGTATGTATACGATTGGGGCTATATATATAAAATTTGTTAGTTATGTATATTTTTATATACGCGTAATGTGCATGTGTTGTACATATCCGATAGGGGCATACATAAATTATATTTTATAATTATTTTCAGACTTTTAAATATATACAGTAGAGAAGACTTTATCAAAACATTCTTCTTTCTGCATGCTGCCTTCACGTAAAAAAGAAAATTTATATATATATATTAAGTCTATAAGGAGCTATAAATATATATCACATATATACGTGTGTATGTGTGTGTGTGTGTGTGTGTGTGTGTGTGTGTGTGTGTGTGTGTGTGTGTGTGTGTGTTTGAGTATCAATCAGACGCCAAACTCAGAGACAGCGACAGAGACTATTGTTTCTCTAAATTACCAAACACAATGTAAGCGCCCAATTTCACTTTTAACCTGTACTGTTATCAATGAGGCAAAAGATTAACCTACTAATAACAGTAATCAATCACTAGTGATATATATTATATAATCACATTATATCTATACACACACATATATGTATATATCATGCCATTAAAGTTAATAGCTTTTTTGCAATCGATCTATCCAGGACGGAGCTCTACCGCTGTCGCAGAAACGCTCAATTCTCGTTCCTATCCTCAAGTGTAGTGGACCTGATTCATCTGATCCCGTCAATCTTCGACCGATTGCAAATGTTACAATGATGTCGAAAATCATCGAAAAGATTGTTTGTTGACTACCAGCTCACTGTTTATTTAGAGTGAAATAAGTTGCTTCCGGATTACCAATCTGGCTTTCGGAGAGGTCACTTCACCAAGGCGTTGTTACTTCGTCTCCTTTCTGACATTTATGAGGCTACAGATAATTCACAGCTCACACTGTTGGCCTTGTTTGACGTCAGTGCCGCTTTTGACACTGTCGATCATGATATTTTGCTTAAGAGGCTAGATATTTCATTTGAACTGTCTGGTAAATTGCTCAGGTGGTTGGTCTCATTCGTGTAATTGTTCCCTTTTCGGTTGTCCAAGGGTACCTTGTGGCCTTCCTCTGGGCTCAGTGCTCACTTCCCTTCTGTACGTCATCTACATTTTAGAGATTGCTTCTGTCCTTAATGACACTGCTGTACTTGGTCACCGTTACGATGATGACGTCCAACCCTACTTGCACTACATGGCTTTTAATGCGTCCGTTGATGTTCAGGCAATGAGTCAGACTGTAAAAGATGTCTTCCAAGCTTGGACATCGACAAACCGACTGCGAGTCAATCCAACAAAAGCCCAGTTTATCTGGTCTGGTACTCGCCAGCAGCTTATGAAGCTTCACTTAGCTGACGATACTGCTTACATATTTATATCATATATTTATCTTCATATGTTCCTCTGTTGCACAAGACCTTGGAGTCACGTTGGACTAAGAGCTTCTCATATTCACCGTCACTAACGTGCGTCATACTACCAGTTGCGTCAGCTCCGCACTGTTGCACTCTCGCTAACTTCAGACGCCACACCTACCCTTGTTCACGCTTTCATCACAACTCGACTGAATTACTGTTGCTCACTCTATGTTGGCCTTCCAGAGGGGTGTTTGCGGTGACCAGGTCATGCGTTCTGCCGGACGTCATGTCGGATGAACGGCGCTATATAAATCTCTGTAATGAATGAATGAATTTATTGCTTTACGTTTATGAGTGAACGTTTGTCTAGAGCTCTTTCTTGCACCAAGTATAGTTTCCACAGGAAAAAACACGCGATGAACATCAGAGATGAAGTGAGGGATATTCCGTCGACTATGCCCGTGCACCTCACGACTGAATCCACGTTCTCTAAAAGATCCAGATGACTTCAGGTCCTCTGAAGCAAGAAAATATAACTGAGAGAGACTGGGAGAGATTGAGAGAAAGAGAGAGAGATTTGAATAGAGATAGAGAGAAAAAGAGAAAGGGAGGAGAGGAACAGAGAGAGAGAGACAGACAGAGACAGACAGACAGAGAGAGAGAAAGAAAAAGAGACACAGTGAGAAACAGAGAAAGAAAGAAAGATAGACAGACAGAGAGATACAGAGACATACAGGCAGAGAGAGAAAGAGAACAGAAAGATAGAGAGACAGAAGCAGAGATAGAGAGACAGAGAGAGCACCTTGTGATCAACGCATGAATTGCTTAACTGCGTCCTGCTACAACTCTCGGATCTCCTCCAACCGACCGAAAATCCACGAACTCTGACGATGGTTTCCATGACAACCTCTCGGACGCGTGTATAGAGTCCTTGGTAGCATCCACCTCTAAACGTTTCCATGGCAACCGCCCATGTATGACCTGCGAACGGCAAGTTGTTTCAACAAACGACGGTTTATTGCGCAGGCAATCTTTCTGATTTCCCTTTGAGCCGTCGTATAAAACTCAAGTCTATTTGGAGATAGGAGCGAAATGTGGGTATAAAACACCAAACGAAAATGCCCATAATAGCAGTAAATGTCAAGCGATTGGATTTGGAAAATAGAGATACCTGTATGTATGTATTATGTATGTATGCATGCATGTATGTATGTATGTATGTATGTATGTATGTATGTATGTATGTATGTATGTATGTATTATGTATGTATGTATGTATGTGTGTGTCTGTGTGTGTCTGTGTATGTGTGTGTATGTGTGTGTATGTATGTATGTATGTATGACTTGTATGCATACATGTACATGCATGTGTGTATTTTTGTTATTATAATCAACATCGTTATTTTTACCACTATTATTATTATTATTGCTATTTATTGTCCGACGTACACAGGATCCCTTGAGTTAAAAAATATTTAGCCGACTCTTATTATTATTATTATTATTATTTTAATATTTGTTATTATTATTATTATTTATTGGGTTTTTTATTTTAAATTTTTTTAACTATTATTTTTTATGCCCCGAGGTATACACGATCCCTCAGGGACTTAGAGATTGCTAGCTATTATTTTATTATACATTTTATTATTATTATTATTATTATTATTATATATTATAAAATAATAATAGTAATAATAATAATAATAATAGTAACAGCAATAATAATAATAATAATTTCCACCGCTAAAGGAACCTCTCGGCTTGTTAAGAGAAGATGGAAAGCGACCGGACGGAGTCACGCTCATCCCTTGGACACGTGGTCGATGTCTGGCATGGGATGTGACAGTGCCCGACACCTACGCCAAGTCCCATCTTGTCGACACATCTGTCAGAGCTGGCGAAGCAGCCGAACACGCAGCTAAGACGAAGAGGGTAAAGTATTCCACCATAACCAAAACCCACGACTTGTAGCCCTCTCCTTGGAATCCGGCTGCGCTTGGAGCAGTGAAGGACTGCAGTATCTCGGAGTTGGGTAGTCGAACGAGTGCTGCAACCCACAATCCAATGGAGACGTCATTTCTGTTCCAACGTATCTCAGTTGTTCTTCAGCGTGGGAACGCAGTCTGCCTCTTCGGGACATTGCCAACACTCCATTAGCTCATCATGGGCGATAACAGCATAATGTGAAACATATATGTATAATAATAATAATAATAATAATAATAATAATAATAATAATAATAATAATAATAATAATAATAATAATAATAATAATAATAATAACCTTCGAATGAAGGTATACAATGTATGCATCCTTTGCTTTTTACTGGACATCGATGGTTATTTTTGGCATATTTCCACATGACCAGCAACGGTCGTATCAACCCAGCGCTCACTATCGTCATATTGATCGTAGGGTGCCGAGGAGGAGGAGAAGGAGGAGGATAAGGAACCAATGCCTTCCTTCTGCTTCGCTGGAGACTAGCGTCATGCTTGATTGGAGCGCAGATGCTAGATGGGTTTATAGGAGCAGCCTTAGCTCGGGTGGGTCCAATTGTGACGAGATCCAGGTCTGGCTAATCGGTGTCCAACTCTCTCTTTCTCGTTTAGTCGTCGATCCTGTGAATGGATTCAATGGACGAAGATTCGAGCCAGAAAAAGGATGTCTTGATAATTTCTTGTAGACTATTCAAGTAGATAAATATATATATATATATATATATATATGCGCCAACCAATGATTCAATCTGGACTTATCGTCAGTAACTATATATATATATATATATATATATATATATATATAGTGTCCTGGAATGAGATCACCAATCGTCAGTCCGTGTGTGCGGCACCACCCACTATGTCATTCGGCGACATCTTCCACACGCAACTTCGCTATAGACTGGGAGAGCTGAAGCAAAGAGTTCGGCCTTCGTTGACTGCATAAAGTCCGCGAATACATCACACATCGGCTCCCGTCGGCTCCCATCGGCTCCCGTCGGCTCAGAAGCTTTTTGGCTCTACTCTGCCTCTGTATCAGCGCCAGCTTCTCGTTGCTTTAGCATCAGCAGCTGTTGCATACAATTCATCTGCTGTGTCAATTAATCTATCGGAGCCTGAAACATCAAAGAGGTTGGTGTCTAAAGATGTGCCGAAATCTCGTTTCTGATCAGACATTGGCTCGAATGCTGACGAAGTGGATTGACATGGTGACTGCGTGAAGAGGCTATTGAGTGAATTAGTTATGCGAAAGAGAAGAAATTGAGTGACTTAGTGAATTAGTAATGCGATAGAGAAGGGATGCCATGAGGCGAATCGGCGACACATTGAACAAATGACATATTGACAGAATATCTCGATGAAGTAATTAATCCATTGACGGCGAATAAGTGACAAAGTAAGACAATTAAAAAGTGACAAAGTGAATGCGTGACAAAGTGACGCTGTGAAGGAATCATATTTCACGCAGTAAAATGGCACTTGAAACCATAGCGAAACGAAGCTTGACGCTGTGAAGAAATTACTTTTGACACAATGGTTAGGTAAGAGTTCATAAAGATAGATGGGCAACGATATAATTATCTGAGAACATCTCAACTGCGATGCATGACATCGCAGAATTTAATCCAGAAGAGGAATTGTCCGCTGCGTTTTAACACACTGAAAATGTGAACAAGAAGGATTTCGTTCTTTCTTCTTTCTCCTCATCCAACCTCATCGCTTCTCATCGTTTCTCTCTTCCGTTACGTAGAATGGAGCTGAACAAGGTAAGTTTGTCGGAATGTTCCCTGTTACAAACTCCATCAGATTCATACTTAACCAACCAATCATCAATTCATTTCCTTCGATATACAAATCCACTTTCTGAAACTATCGATGTTTCGATCATTCTGCTTCGATCCTATTGTGGCCAGGGTCTGCAATGCCATCGAATGATTCCTTGAACATTAGACACAGGCGTAAGAGAAGTTACTAAATACTATTGTGCCTGGGGACACTCCACCGCGTTTTATACCTTAAGACTGTTCTATTTAGCCAAGAGCACTTCTGAATAGATGACTTGAAGGGGCGCTACATAAATCCTCTAAATAAATTAATAAAGTACAATGTTATCAGTGAATCAAGCCACAAGAAACCACAGCTCACACTCAAGTACAGAAATGCTATGAACATGTATACGCTAGCAGTAAAAGCACAAAAGTTGCCAGTCTAATTATTGGTTGATTGGTCATCGCCCTGAAAATCTGCCCTTCCATTTTACCAATACAATACAATACAATTGTAATTTGATATAATCCTTCTCGCAATTAGTTCAGAAATGTACACACGCCTCGACAGTGCAATTGCAGTTGCACTGCAGAGCAATTGTGCGTGAAGGACTTGCTCAAGGTCCCAACGCAGTAAGTCCTCGGGCGAGGATCGAATCCGTACTCTCCGCGGTAAAAGACCGACCGCTCTGACCAATCGACCACCTTGTCAACCCTCAGTCCTTTCATCCGTTCATCCGTGTGCCCTTCCGTCCATCATTCCCCAATTTTTCCTCTGTTCTTCCGGATATTAAGGCACGAGTCGGCGTTGAGTGGTTTTGTCTCCCACTTGCGATCGTCGCCGAGACGGACATTTGCATTGTCCGGCAAATATTGAACTGAATAAACGCATGGTCAGATTCCTGCTGTGTCAGAAACGATTCAAAACCCTGGAATGTGCTTCCCGCTGGAACAGTGGAGCGATGAATAACACACTGGGGTGCAGTGTTGATTCACCGAGTTTAACCGAACGATACTCGAATTTCCCGTAAGGTTGACTAGTCCTTATTTTACTAGGCGGCAGTGTTGGTTAAATTAACCGAATTCGAGTTTAAGAATTTAAGAACACGATACTCGTATTCCCCGTAAGGTTGACTTGTCCTTCTATCGCTGGGCGGTTGCGTCGGTTAAATTAGATGTAAGACGTAATAGCGACTTGCATGGCTGGCGACAGTTAAATTCGACTCCTGGAATAAATTCTTTTCGTTTGCTCATAATGTCTGTAGTCATGATGCGATTTGTTAATCTGAAATTTAGCAAAATGATTATTTTCTTATTATCTTTTGTCAGTAGTAGTTTCTGTCAAACGTCACTGTGTGATGACGAAGCTCACTAGAATTGCCCTCCCTCTTTATCCAGGCTTGAGACTGGCATTGCCAGAATGCGAAAAGTGGCGGGATCGCCCTTTCTGCGAATCAATCGGAATTTATGTGGCGCTTCTGCTGATGATGATGACGATGACGATGACGACGATGATGCCGCTGATGATGATGATGATGATGATGATGATGATGATGACGATGATGATGATGATGATGATGATGATGATGATGATGATGATGATGATGATGATGATGATGATGATGAAGATGATGATGATGATGACCCTTTTTGTTTCTCCATCGTGTTATTTTTTAATTTTACTGTCAATGGTTGTATGTATGTACTGTTAATAATTACTGTGATTGGAGTCAATAATAAAAAATTGATTGATTGATTGTTTGATGATGATGACGATGATGATGGTGATGATGATGATGTGCCTTGTCAGCCTGCTCATCCTCTTGGTAACGACGACGACGACTACTGCGGCAGTGATGATGATAATGATAATGACGACAACGTCGACGATCATGTCTTCCGCCTTGCACATGTAGGTCGTGACCGACATGCGTTCAAGCGATTGGACGGACAGTCGAGCGCAGATGTTTAGTCTACGGACCTTGACGAGTTAGCCATCGCCGCTTGAATACGAGATTAAAGACAGGAACAAGTGCCGTTAAATCCCGTCTTACTGTCTTCCCCTCTCTACTCTTCTTTCTCCTCCTCTCCCTCCATAGTCCACCTCCTCCTCTTCATCCCTTCCTCTTCATCCATTTTTCCTCTTCTTCCTTTCTTCCTCCTCTTCCTCTTCTTCCTCTTCCTCCTCTTCTTCTTCACCCTCATCTTCCTCTTTTTCCTCTTCCTCTCCCTTCACTTCCTCTTCTTTTTCTTCTTTCTCTTCTTCATAGTTCTCGTCCTACTCAGTTTCCTTTATTTTAGTTGCTGCTTTTATTTCCTCCTCCTTATTTTCACCGCCCTTCGTTCTTGCTTCTTTTGTTTCTATTCCCTTAATTTCTGCTCCTTTCATTCCTTCTTATTTTAATCCTCATTTTTCTCATCCATCTCCTCGTGCTCTTACGTCTTAACGTTCTCCTGTACATCTCCCACTCCACTTTCGCCTCCTACACGTTCTGAACATCCTTATATTCTTTTACGTCCACTCTTACCGTCCTCTCATCCGTCTCCTATTCCTGATTATTCCTTCATTTCCTGCTTCATTATCTAATTTCTCCTCATTATCTTGCTTCAAATCTACCCTCAGTTCCTCCTCCTTATCCTCCTCCCCTCATTCTCCTCCTCATCTTCTCTCCTTCTCCTTCATAACAAATTCTCGATTGACGGAGTGCAATGTCAGCGTCGATGATTAAACGCAACCGTCCGATACGTGGTCCCCGTGGCGGTTGTAAGAGTTGACAGAAAAGACAGACGACGGACTAAGTGAATAAATGATGTACCTACACCTGTGGAACACCAACCCTTCTGTCTTACCCATTCTCCTCCTCCTCCTTCTCCTCCTCCTTCTCCTCCTCCTTCTCCTCCTCCTTCTCCTCCTCCTCCTTCTCGTCCTTCCACTCCTCATTAATGCTCCTTCTACTCTTTCTCCTCCTTGTCCTCCTCCTCCTCCACTTTCTCCTCATTCTCTTCCCTTTTCCTTATTCTCCTTCCTCCTCTCGTCTTCCTCCTCGCGTTACTTCTCTTCCATCTCTTCCATCTTCTCCCTCTCCTTCTCCGTCTCCTTCTAACTCCTCCTTTTCTTCCTTCTGCTCCTCCTTCTTCTCCTTCTTTTCTTTCTCGTTCTTCTCCTCTACCTTCTCTTTCGTTTTCATTCTCTTCCTTTTCCCCCTCTTCTTCGTCCTTCTGTCTTCCTCCTCATACTATTTCTCCTCCATCTCATCTTTCTCCTCCTCCTCCTTATTCTCCTTCTTCTTCTTCTTCTTCTCCTCCATTCTCCTATTCCTCCTCCACCTCTTTCTTTTCTTCATCGTATTCCCACTCTTCCATTTCCCTCCTTCTGCATAATACCCTCCTCTACATGATCCTCCGTCTCGTCCTATCATTCATCTTTATCCTGGTCGTTGATTATCTCTCTCTGCGTCAATTTCTTCTCTGGTACTTCTCTTCATTCTCATTCTGCTTCTCCTCATGCTTCCTCTGCGCCTCCGTCTTACTGCTCTCCACAAGAGCTTCATAGATATCCGTGTACTCCATCCCTTTAGCTCCAACCATCCTCTAAATCCTCCTCCTCTCCTCCGCTTTGACACATTGAGTAGTCATCTTGAGATAGATAAAACACAAAACGCGAGAAAGTCATACAGACAGACAGACAGTCTGACTCACTGACTAAAAAAACTGAGTCTATATTGTGATAAAATGCGAGCGTGACCATCTGTGCACCAGATAAATAGTTCGAAACAAAGAGACGGAAATTGAAGAGAAACATTGGCGTCTCAGTACTACGTAGACATAGCAAAATAATGGAAGCAGGGGTCATTCGATACAGAGACTGGCAGAGGAAGAAAGAGATGCAGATAGACAGACTCAGGGAGCAACAGAGACAGAGACAGAGATAGAGACAGACAGACAGACTGAGGTGAGAGAGAATGGCGGAACGACAGTCATGACAGAGTCACAGAGAGTGAAACTAAATGGGATATCACGAGCTGCTAGAGAGAGAGAGACAGACAGACAGACAGACAGACACAGAAAGACGTAAGAGAATATATTCAGGATGCGAGAAAATAGCAACCGAGACATAAGGGATACTTATACGTTATGAACAATGTTATGAGTGAAGTGTCATTGGGTCACATTAAGACATACAAAGAGGCAAACAGACGCAAGGGCACACAAGCAGAGGGAGCGATAGCAAGCGACAGACATCGCGAGACATTGACAGAGAACATTCGTTCGCCAAAAAAAACTCTGCGAGACAACAGTTACTGATTTCAAAGTATTGGTCTATTGCGTGAGTGTCCGAGACGTATTGTCCACCATTGAAAACCCAGCTGAACAATCGCATTAGCATTCGTCGATCATCATCGGCCACTAGCTGATGCCAATGGCACCCGCTGCTGCAGCCACACATACGGTTGCAGCAGCTGAGTGCTTTACTTCCGAAGACAGATGCGGAGCGTTGGTCTGATGATGCAATTGAGGCGATGCTGGTTGAGGGATGGAGCGCAAGTTCAGCTCCAGCTGCCGCAGTCGTTAATGGCACTGCAGGGGCATAATTCATTGCCCTGTTCTTGTGATGATGGTTAACCCTTTGTTGGTCAGTGTCCATCGTTATACTACGTCTTGTCGCTCGATGATCCTCTCTTCTTCCTCTTCTGGCTATTCATCTATCCTTGAATATATTTATATTCATAGATATATAAATGTATATTTAGCAACAAAATTAGAGTCGATAACTAATTGTACATATATATCAATTAATCAATCAATCAATCAATCAATCAATTAATCAATTAAACCTATTTTAGCGCCTCTTCAAGAAATCTACTCAGAGGCACTCCCGGTCCAACTTCGGTCATAATAAGACAGTTTTCAGAGTGGAATAAAAATAGGGTAGAGAGTTCTTAGGTAAGAATCGATATATATATATATATATATATATATATATATTATTTATGTTCACTTGTTGTTTGTCATTTTCTCATGTTTTTGAGTTACCAAATAACATTGAATTGAATATATATATATATATCAACCTATTTCCTATTTGTTGTGAATTATCAATATCTCTGAATGTTCAAATATGCTTAACATCCAGTAAATAGCGTTTTTCCAATACAACAAGTTCATGTATAATCATACACAAAATCAATTGCCACCTGTTTTTAATGACTTCTTGGTATCTGTGTCCCAATTGGGCTCATAATGGCCTGCGATTTTCTTATTACTACAGATCTGCTTATTCAAGAACCAACACGCGCAAATATTCTGTAAAATGCATTGGACTTGAAACTTGGAACAATTTACCTAATGAACTGCGTCTAACGCCACAAAAACTGTCTCCTTAAACGTAGGTTTGGTTTTACTTCTTGGCGAAACCTAATAATTTACTGAGCGTGCATTGTTGAAACACTATCTGAGCTTGCTTCTGTTTGCCTATTTGCCGCTGCGGTTTATGTTTTACATGCAGTGTATTGAATTTACAATTTACTAATTAACTAGCTCGCTCACGCGTGTCATTTGTGTATATCATCACAATCAGCTGCTGTAAGCTTAAAATATGAAAGTGCCAGCGGGGAACTATGGTCCTTTAGGGGGTCATAATTTTCCTATTCTTCCCTATCATTGTACTTTTGTTAATTGAATTTTGTAATCCTTATTATTTGTCTGACGGGATTTAGAAAAACGACGGTTATGTCTATCTATCAATTCATCTGTGTGTCTGTCTTTTTATATTTTTTGTCTGCCTAACTGCCTGCCTGTCCGGTTATCCACCACTCCATCTCTCCATCCATCCATCAATCTATTCCAAACACCTATTTCTCAATCTATTATTTACTATCGTTTCTCTTTCTTTCTCTTTCTTACTCTTTCTCCGTTCTCAACGACTGAATAAATTCCAACTCCTCCCTATCCAATGAAACTGAAACTATTTAAATCAAATCCAAGTCAACTAGATCTAACCAACTCTGCTATTATCTAATTTTATCTAGTTTAATCCATTTCATGCTAATCAAGTCTGAAGCCGCGCTATCGCAGTTCATTGAGAAATCAATGAATGCGGCCTCCAATCGAAACCAAGGCCTCCAATTGAACGAAAAGTCTCCTGTTCTAAACCTTTGGGAAAAATTCAGTCGATATCCATTTAGGAGACTGGAAAGATAAGCAAGTCAGGCAGAAAGAAACAGATGAATTTCAGCTTAGACAAAAAACTGATTTCTCACTTTGCGTTTAGTCCATCGTGAGCAAAAAAACGAGCTGTAACGAAATAATAAGAGCGAACGATATATTGAAGTCAGCTGCTTGTCTGACACTGCGAATCTGTATATAGAGCGAGCATTACCGAAGCTGCCTATTGATTAGGTTTTGACTGAGCATACATGCAAATAAATGAGCTCATTTCGACTACTTTGATCTTTGGACACTGTAGAAATCTCTGCATGATAATTACTGTGCTTCTGGTCTTTGTAAGGTCTGTGTACATATAAATACAGCTATTTCTACATGGGTAGATCAGGTCTGTTGAAGACATTTTTTGCGACTGACAATTGTTCCGATGTAGATCAAGGTGCGCGTGAAAGGGTAAGCCGACAGAATAAAACTGTTGAAGGGATGAATCCCAATGCGATACTCAGCCTGACGTA
The DNA here is from genome assembly GCA_959347315.1 of Bimastos eiseni. NCBI lineage: Eukaryota > Metazoa > Annelida > Clitellata > Crassiclitellata > Lumbricidae > Bimastos > Bimastos eiseni. The sequence goes on along the minus strand of OY365809.1, from coordinate 42,120,125 downwards.
GAAGAAGAAGAACGTGAGGAAGAGATAGAAGAAGAAAAAAGAAAAAGAAGAAGAAGTAAACATAAGAAGAATGACGCTGAGGAAGAGGAAAAGAAGGAGGAGGAGAAGAAAAAAGAAGAATACGAAGAAGAAAAAGAAGAAGAAGACGAAGACGACGAAGAAGACGACGAAGAAGAAGAAAGTGAGGAAGAGATAGAAGAAGGAAAAGAAGACAAAGAAGAAGACGAAGAAGAAGAAAACATAAGAAGAATGACGCTGAGGAAGAGAAAAGGAAGGAGAAGAAGAATACAAAGAAGAAAAAGAAGAAGAAAAAGATGAAGAAGACGAAGACGACGAAGAAGAAGAAGAAAGTGAGGAAGAGATAGAAGAAGGAGAAGAAGACGAAGAAGAAGAAAACATAAGAAGAGTGACGTGGAGGAAGAGAAGAAGAAGGAGATGAAGACGACAAAGAAGAAGACAAAGAAGAAGAAAATATAAGAAGAATGACGCTGAGGAAGAGGAAAAGAAGGAGGAGGAGAAGAAAAAGAAGAATACGAAGAAGAAAAAGAAGAAGAAGAAGAAGAAGAAAGTCAGGAAGAGATAGAAGAAGGAGAAGAAGAAAAATAAGAAGACGAGGAAGAAGAAGAAGAGGAAGAAGAAATAGAAGAACGACGAGGAGGTAGAGAAGAAGAAGGAGAAGGTGGAGAAGAAGAAGAGAAAAAAGAAGAAAAAGAAAAAGGAGATGAAGAAAAAGAAAAAGAAGGTGGAGAGGAAGAAGATGGTGATGATGATGTTTGTCAGATAACACGCGAGAGCATCTGACTGTACAAATCTGACATTTCTTGACCCGTAATTAATAATAACGACTCCTTTTTCTGTCTTTAAGTGCTAATGAACTTCTCTAATAGACGGATGATAAAATATATATATACATGTATGTATATAAATGTACGAATAACAGCCATGAGGTCTGTTTTTGGTCCATTTGGTAGGGCTATGTTTAGACAAAACGAATAATATTAAAACGAATAGGTTTCAGCTGTTCGATGGGTAGCAAAACTAAGGATTTCAACAGAATATTTCTCTGAATTGGCAACAAGAGTCAATGCGATCGAAATGGTTAAGTAAAGTAAATCCTGTTTATTGTATAAATTGTCAATAACTCAGGCCATAATTGCAATTTATTGGGTTCTATGATTCATAACACGTGTTCTAACCACAGTATCTAAATAAATTCCTCTCAGTCCTATCACCACTACACGTGGTCAACCGATTGCTTATAAAATTATTTGGTCATACGGTCTGATACCTTAAGGTGGAACTGTCCCTGCTGTACGAGGTCACTAAGGTCAATGGGTTAATGAGGTCACTGAGGTTAGAAGGTTACGGAGCAGTGCCGTACCGAGCTATAATTGTGCTCTGTGCGTAGCATCAATATGGTGCCCCCACATTTTGAAAATAGTGCATTTTATGGAATAATAAGTTATTCCATCCTAAAATTTGCGACCTTTCCACATTTGCGCCCTGGGCCTAGGCCCCGCTGGCCCCCTCCTCGGTGCGGCCCTGCTACGGAGCATGCATGGCTGCCTTGCCAGGTTCTATAGTTGTAGGAATCTTGGACAGGGAAGTTTCTTACGTAGTCTATATTTCAAGTGATAGAGTGAAATATGAATGGATATCATGACCTCGATGTCTCTAAGGAGATATTCTTTGCGAAGGGATAAAAGTTGGATCTCTTGAGCAATTACTGAATCTATAAAGTTTCACGCTTTTGATGAACGACTTTCTGGTCAAAGTGTCTGAATCATCAATAAATCTCAGCGATATAGGAGGACTGGATTGATTTACTGAATGTGCCTACGAAGGCCGCGCAAATCATCTCAGAGAAAAACAAACTTCCATAAAAAGCGGTCAGGACATTTTACTGCTAGACTGAGCGACAAGGTAAACGTTTAATGAAGGGAGAATTCACATCCTTTTATCTTCTTTCAGCTTAAGACATTAAAACGATAGCAACAAACCTTAAAGGCTCTCATATTATACCTTTTATCCAATATAGTAGGCCTATAATGCAATGTAATCAGATGTAGCCTATGTGGATCCATTCTAGTCTATAGTCAATATACTGCTTTAGTTCAGTTGTATCTAAAATGATTATATCAGAATCATTGTATAGTCTAGATCAGTCTAGTATTTGCAGAGGTGGCGATCTCGTTTGAAAGGTAGGGACACTCAATGAGAGGGATGGGAAATGTTGTGGACTAACATATAACGTGTCCCCTCTCGGCAAAAGATGGGGGGAGGCTTGTCCCCATCGACACCTCCGAGATCTCCGCCTCTCAGCATCTGCTTGGTTCAATCTAGTCTAGTCTTGCCCAGTCCAGCCTTGTCTAGTCCCGAATCCCACGAAGATCTGCAGCATCAAATTAGGCCACTGTGGCTGGACTTAGCGGATCAGAAGACATACCACAGTTAGCGATAAGTAATGCAGGGTAGCAGAGTGTATTGAACAGCGTCGTAGGTCAGGCTTTGAGCAGGAGCGTTGACAAAATGGACGCTATCACTGTCACAAGGGCAGACGCTTTTGCTCTTGCCGACAAATGAAGTTGTTGCAACATCCATCCATCCATCCATCCATCCATCCATCCATCCCGCCATCCATCCATCCATCCATCCATCCATCCATCCATCCATCCATCCATCCATCCATCCATCCATCCATCCATCCATCCATCCATCCATCCATCCTTCCATCCATCCAGCCAGCCAGCCATCTATCCAACCATCAATTCAGTCATCCATTCATCCATCCTTCCATCCATCCATCCATTCATCCATCCATCTAGCCAGCCACCCGTCCATTGTCTCATTACACAAAGTGGGCGTGTTCTACAGCAAACAATGATCAGCTAAATTCAGATGATTGATGTTTTACAGATCATCGTTAAGTGACAGAAATATTATATTTAAAAAGACATTAATCATTAACTTTCTATATATGGCGGATTCTAATATTTTTCATAAGTTGATATCAGGTTAAGACAAGGCTCCAAAAATCGAAGAGCCCTTGGACGTTTGGGCCCTTCGCCTCCACCTCTTTGGCAGACGGCTTCAAGGATGTAGGGGGCGTCCGAAAGTCTGCCTTCTAGGCATCCTCTCTCTTCCTCATCCTGCTTCACGGTCCCTCTGGCAACCGGACTCGGGCCGATATGGGATCTCCATCCAACGGCAGGAACTCTGATACTACGCAGCGCTCGTAAATAAGCTGGTGCCCTGCACTCAGCTTCAGAGTAGCGTTTTTACGATAGTGATCACATACTGAAGTGTCTTGCTATGAATCTATCACGGCGTCAGGCCAACAACACGCTAGAAAAAGTCACAAGCACGAAAGCCCACACAAATAAACATATTAAGATACAGAGCAAATTACATACCACCTACGCATATATTCATCCATATAATATACACACATGTATACATGTACATGTATATATATGTAAGGTATATATGTACATCTTATATTATGTATATATGTATTATGTAATGTATATACATATATAAAACACGCAAGTATTACAGATGCATGTCTGGGAAAACCTCCACAAAACTGCCATATAGTTTTGCGACCAATGATGACATAAGACTTGAATTGGACCACTTTATAGCGTCATAACCCAAAACTCAGACCGACATTTTTAACCCAGAAGGCAATACGTGCGGACGAAAACGCACCCGACCGACCTTGCGAAGTAGGGAGGGGTGTCAGCCTACAGCCACCACTGCTGCTTGCCACCGACCGAGAACTGGCAGAGCACGGGAGACGGGAAGGAAAATTAACCATGCGCTATATAAATGAGCCTTTAACGACGCCCTAGGGAACCGAAGAACGAGGATGGGAGGAGCAAGGGAGAAGGCGGATTGGGTGAAAAGGAAGCCGGCGCTAGATAATGATTACAAGTGAACGAGAGAAGGAAAAAGCGTTGCCGTGATAACAGTACGGTTTACACGCTAAGTCTCTAGCGGAATTATAGCAATAAATTTATAATGGCCTATATATATATATATATATATATATATATATATATTCATAAAAATAAAAATACGTGTATATATATGTATGGGTTTGTGTGGGTGCATGTGGTGGTGTGTGTGTGTGTGTGTGTGGGTGCATGTGGTGGTGGTGTGTGTGTGTGTGTGTGTGTGTGTGTGTGTGTGTGTGTGTGTGTCTATGTAGCCTTGTGTTGGTGTGCGCCATAGCCCGATTTTATCATCGAATATCAAACGCAACATTTGTCGTCCAATACGTTCAGATGCGTCTATACAATGTTCGCATTTTGCATGATCAGAATGTATATAATTATGTATAATTGTATATGGAATTTTGTATGAATGCGAGCATGTGTAGAGAAGACGCATCTATCTGCAAATGTATAGATATCAACAAGATGAATGGATGGAGCTCTGAAAGTATATGCGGTTTCCGATTTGACAATATATGCAGCCACATTCTTTAGTATATGAATACAGAGATACAAAGATACATGCATGCACACAAGCATAGAACATACATACATACATGCAATACATACATGCAATACATACATACATACATACATACATACAAACATACATACAAAAATACATACATACATACAAACATACATACATACATACATGCATACATACATACATACAAACACACATACATACATACAAACATACATACATACAAACATACATACATACATACATACATACACACATACATACTAAAAATCTGCGGGTATAGCGTTTTTGCTACCCGACCCGTACCCGTAACGCAGGACCGCTGGCCGCACCCGTACCCGACCAGTACTCAATAATTTCTACCCGACCAGTACCCGTGCGTATACTCGTACTCATAGCAGAAGGGGCAGGAGCAGAAGGAGAAGCAGGAGGAAGAAGAGGAGATCGGAGGAAGGAGGAGGGAATGAGGAGTAGGAAGAGGAGGAGGTAGACGAAAAGGAAGAATAAGCAGTATAGCCAGTTTTCCAGTTCCGTGTAGGCCTATATTATATTCGTGCGTCAAAAGGTGTACATCCTTGAGGCCTAATAATTCATTCCTGATGGGTCTGTTCGACCCGAGTGCAAAATAACGAATAACTAAAATAAGTATTCTAGACACAGCAATTGAAGATTTATAATTGTTGCTGGAATAGTTGTCGACTTTCCGGCCAAAATTCTGCGCAGTGACCTGCGATCACGGATACCATTTATTTTACTTCGGCCGTGATCGGAAATTGATGCTGACAGCGAGAAGCGCAAATAAAGTTGTCAGTGTGTAGCCGTGCGATAAAATGCATAATTCTATAATGTATTTAGAAACCTGAAATAGTGGAATATATAGTTATTGAGATTGAACATCTTGCATCCATATCGCTACAGACTGTTACTGTTGCATCAACTTCAGTTGGTGTTTCGAAGAAATATATCTGTTTTTCATGCTTAATAAAATGAAGATGAAGAAGATGCCTTCTTTCTGCTGATTCTTGCCTAGCATCTGCCTTTGCGTGTAGACCTGATCTGTAGTTCAGACTGAATCAACAGCTGATCTCCAGTTTTTGCTTACGTCTCCTGCCGGCCAAACACTGCACTCCGTCAACGTAACTATATCCCCGCACAAAAAAACGTTGGGCTCCAGGGATTTCACGCAGGCTGGCTCAAGCATCTGAGTGCACGGTTCAGCTTCTTCTACATCTTCTTTCTACATATAGACCTCCCCTCCAGCCAACTCGGCTCAAATGAGCACAGTGATTGTAGTCTAACTAAAATAGTGTTTTCCTTGTCTAGTCAATCAATCAATCAGTCAATCCAATCCGTCAGTGAGTCAGCCAATCAGTCAGTCAGTCATCAGTCAGTGAGTCAGTCAGTGAGTTAGTAAATCAATCAATCAATAATCAATCAATCAAACAATTGGTCAGTCAGTAGGTCAGTCAGTCCGTCAATCAATCTATCAATCAATCAGTCAGTTTGTTAATAAATCAGTCAATCAATCAATTAACCAATCGATCAATATACTTAATACTGTATTGATCACCATCACCAAGCTTTTCTTCATCACATCGAACATAATTTTCTTTTTTTTTATTAGATAATCATTCTTTCCAATTGGCGGTAGTTGCACTCTAACAACGCTTTGTGATTACAAAGATCATTAGCGTCACTATCCTCCTATATCTCTGCTTGGGACTGGAACTGCTAGAGTACGAATAGTGGCTGAGTTTTCCATAATAATGGCATTACTAATCCTGCATATATATGTATATAAACCTACGTTGTGAGCGCATAATATCTGGAATCCGAGATCGATTTATGTATTTTTGTAGCCCACGTCTCTATCGATCTATGCCTTTATGTACCGTATTATAGATGCGCTATATAAATCCTGAGATTACTCTAAGCAGTCGAGACGAACAGGAGGCTGAAATATGACGTTCTGAACGAAGCCTTAACACGAACCAATCATATTTTACTATCCTCATCACGTGCTTTGTTTATGGCTCGTGAAAACTATGCCGCGGTCAAGATCGCTAGAGCTGTCACAGGTCTGCCGCGCTGGACCAGCATAATACTGCTAATTAGTGGGTAAGTGCCTTATTACAATGTAGGCATTATCCCTTGTCTATGATAGAGGAAGATATTGTCTGCACAACACAGTCATGTCAGCGATATCATAGGTCGAAAGTTGACTCTAATCGACCCCGATTGACTTCATAGATGAAACTGTTTCCAGCCGTCTGATTGGAGGACTTATGCGCATGCATAAAGTGTCATCGGTAACGTGATTTCGCGGGTCTAGAACATTACACGCCTCAGACATAACCCCCGGACATTACCCCCAGACATTACCCACTTAGGACAGTACCCCGGACATTACCCCAGCACTTCATTACATGATTAATGTGCAATGTTTATGATATCAATAAATCGGAATTTATTAGAAATTTATTAAAATATAAATTTTCTGGTATTAATTGAGCCTTTCACATCATCTTTAACTTTTATTTTTGCTTTACATTCACTCGTGCTTGTACCGTTCATAGCTTAGAATGATATTTGCCAAAACTTTATTTTTTTAACTTACACATATCTTCTATGCATAACCTTTGTTTTTCCGTGAACGCTTTCCACTTTATCCATGTTTGCGCTATGGAAACATAGCGATATTTAAAACGTTTTCAAACGATGTCTTGTATACGCAATCTGTGCAGTGATCAAAGAGTTTTTAACAAACATTCAAATATAAATCATGCTTGTTAATTAATTTGTAATTTATTCTTTATTACATTTTATTTGTTAATTAATCTTTCACCTTAAATATGTTTTAAGGCCCAGTCCAACGATAGCTATTAACATTAAATCATTTAAAAAAATTAATTTGTTAATTAATATTAATTTGGTAATAAATCTTTTAGCTCAATTTTTTAAAGCACAGTTCAAGCTATTGGAAGGTAATGTCTGGGGTATAATATCCGAAGGGTACTGTCCTAGGCGAAGAAATGTCCGGAGGGTACTGTCGGGGGAATAATGTCTGGTGGGGCAATAATGTCCTGTTCCCGATTTTACTGGCAATGAAGCAAAGAAGGAATATTTATTAAAATTATTATTACTTAATTCAAATGTCACAGAACGAGTAGCGTACGAAGATATAACATTTTACCGTCTCACTTCTTGTCAAGTCGAGCCTGTAGTAGGAGATGGCAGGCTTTCCTCTCTTATTTCTAACGCAGCCAATATTATTTTATCAATCTTTCGGGGTCAGGCCACGAAGAATCACAATCCATCAACTATTCACAGTAAGGCAGATACTTTAGAAAAGCATTGAGCACAGCCAGAAAGTCTTCGGCAATTTTATAGACTTTAGACAAGCATTTGACAGCATATTGCATGATATTGGAATGTGGAGGGCGGCATAACATGGAAGAATACCAGAACAATTGATCAAATTTTCCAATCACTGAAATAAATGGTTATTTTAAAAGAACGTAAAAATCACTGACTTTCATAAAAAAATTCAGCTATTCGCTTTACGAGAAAATTCCTGCAAATCAGTTACTGATAAGTGTATAATTTGCCCAACAAAGCATTGTTAATTTAATTCAATGTTCAAGAGACTGGCATCTGAAACCGAAATATACTCCAGAATGATAAATGCAAAATCCAAGAGTAAACGTCTGATTTCATGTTATCCTAGACTCCTAGAGACCTACTAAATTTAAGCTAAATTCTATCACAAATGTCTAGTTCTTCCATGCCAAGTATTAGTAAAATATAAGTTAAAACGTCTAACTCAATTATCCATCATTATAAAAGTTTAAACGGTCGGCTCTAAATATCGAGCTATAGGCGGATTCTGCCAGGTCTGTCAAATCACCCTTTCATAAAGCTGACCGAGCTTAGATTTATTCCTCATTCATTGTGCAAGACAGGTTTTCACACCCTTCCGTGTTGCCTGCCATATCCGAATAGGTCTACTTGTAATCGCTTTCCAAACGCAATCGGTCAAAAGAGAATGTCGCTCTCATAGAATAAAAGAGTCTTCAAAAACTCACAAACACGTTTTTCATACCAATAACCAGCAAGTTCGACGCTCTGAATTTTATGTCGATTTCAACGCACCTTCTTTGGTTCTTTATTGCGCTTTCATTCGTTTCGTGGGATCAATCGCTCTGCGTTACGGCTCTCAGCTGAACGATATTAAGCACGTCGTCTTCTCCTATCAGATGTTGGTTAATAGAAAACGTACAGTGGTATGAAGCCCTTTCAAGGGAAGCCCTCAGAATCGTCGTTGGGATTAGAAGCACGGGGAACAAGATAGTTGAGATTGGACCGTAAGTTGTTTAATGCGATTCGAATGACTGAGGCAACGTAATCCTCGTCGTAAAATAAACTTAATGTTTCTCCAAAAATTTTAAAGCTCTAATCTACATGTAAAGCTGAGCGCGCGAAACCCGTTTATTCACGGTCGCTGCGTCATGTTAGAGGGGTTGTCCAGGCGATTTCAAATAAAAATCCGTTACCGGTTGTCGGAGATACTAATGAGAGTGGACAGACCAATGAGAAGGGTTGCTAAGGTGTGCTTCGTTAATGACTGAAAGCCTGGTTGGGGTAGATTGAATGGGTTAAGGTATTAATTCGTCACAAATTGGGACTCTAGTTGAGGATGGAAACCTGTGGGGTGATATTAAGGGAAAAGTCGGAAGCTGATAACCGTCGTTGAGCATCGGAGGAGAACCGAGAATTCGCCAAATGATGGTAGTTGAACGGCGGTTTGAAGGACTGACCATAATTTGCGAAATTCAAAGTGAGGGTCGTTTCAGGGTCAAGGCGCAGTCAAGTTGTGCTAACACGATGGACTTCATCTCTAAAACCTGGGCTCGTATTCTTGACTCTTCCCTTGAAACAGGCATCTATCGTGTGAGCCTGAAGCAATCAGCCTCGTTAGAGCTTCCGAGAGGCTGACGATGATACAGCTAATCAAAGGCGAAAATTACGTGGAGATGAGAGGGATTGAGGGATCTTTATAAACCGTAGGGCACCCACCACCTTTCATATCCAGAACAAACGAGACCAACTATTATCTTCCCGGAGGCAGGTGAGAACTTTTCTATTTCCTGACTCTCGGTGTTTCATTATTTTAATATCTTGCATAGAAGAATATTGTCGCGGGTTTCACACTCGCCACTCCTTCTTCTTGATGACGAGAGTACCCGCTGGTTCTTTCCTCTATCACCAGGCTCAGCAACACGACACACTTGATGGTTTTAATATGTATATTTAATTAAACATATACACACCACTCATCCTATCTACACTTACTGGAGTTATTAGTGTCCTTTTGAAATGTTTCCCTGGTTTACGTTGGAGACGGGATTCCAAACTACGTTGATTACTGTTATCGTCAGAACGACCTAGCGTCTTCCTCAGTTCCGAAAACAAGTCCCCGTTCCTTTGCTTGCTACGCTATATGAATCCTTCTAGAGGCGATTTCCTTCGCCATCCCAGACGCAAAACTCGTATCTCTATTGGACGACAGGTCACCTCCAGAAACCATTACTAGACCCTGGTTGGTCGGGTATTGGCGTCCCTAGTGTAACGTCAGATTCCTAGGGGCGTCCAGTTACTGTTAGACTAGCGGCGGTTATGTAATAAGGCTGAGCCTTATTAGCGTCATTGAATTCCATTACTACAGTTATACCGCCTAACAGATTGCGCCGTTCGTATCGGAATTGTCCCCTATTCATGATCCGTGTCAACCAGCCGGTCCAGGCCAAATCTTCAACTGATTCACGAGTTTCTTGTCTGTGGGTCGTAGAGATGGAAGGGGTAGGCGTCCGCCTCGAGGTGTCGGGTTTCGCTGCTTGACCCTCCGTTGATATTTGCATATTCCTTGGTTTCTATATTGAGGCCTTCTGCTTCAGGCGAAGCCCATTGATGTCTCCCATCTCATGTGTCAGGTAGACATTCTCAGCCGTAGTCCTCCTACGCTTCTGCTGTCGATCGATGACTTTTATATAGCGCCATCGTCCCGAGCGTCGCGCGTCACAAATATGATGGCATGGCATTGAAAGATTTGGAGATTGCTGTATTTAATTGGAAATAAAAAGATATCCTGGCATCAGCGTCTGAAAACGTTGTGCATTAAGGGTAGCTGATCTTCTTTCTCGATTCTACTTGGAGAAGACATACTCTAATTTATGCATAGTCTGTGTTGATTACAAGCAAATATATGCAAATAGATATGTAATAATATAGCGAAACTAATAGTTATCTTTCCGGAGGCAGACGAGAACTTCCTCCAGTTCTTGGCTCTCAGTGTTTCATAATTATCATAGGAGCAAATATCTTGGATATGCATGCGTCATATTTCAGTCTCAAGTATAATTTGAGACGGAGAGATAGTCAGAGGAAATGCGTTGAAAAAGGGTGAGGTGAGAGGGAAACAAGTTAGGCTTATGTGCCAAAGTAAAGAAATCAGAATTAGCTAACACATCATATCCACGACTGTCCCTTGAAACCACCTTTAAATTTGCACTTTTGGTGCATATTTGTACATATCTTTGTCATTTCCTTCTACTCTTCTTCACTCTTCCCACTCCTCTAAGTCTTCTTCAAGTTCTTCCTATTGTTACTTTCTTTTTTCTATGTCTTCTTCTTCTCCTTTCATTTTATCTTCTTCTTCCTGTTTCTATCTCATCCTCTTCTTATTCCTCCCTATTCTTCTTCATCCTCCTCCTCTTCCTCTTCCCCTTCAGCCTCACTCTATTTCCCTATCCTCTTCCTCCTCACTGCTTCGCTTCGTAGTCCCATTTTTCTTCCTCTCAATCCCCCTTCTTCCTAACTCTTGTCCTTGCTCCTATTCTACATCTTCATGTAATAGTGTAAAGGCATCAAACGAGCTTGAAATAACGCAGCTGTGACTACTGATGTATTGACCAAAGAACAATAAACCGAATCGAAATCAAGAGAAACAACGGCAACGAGATTGACAGGGACATAGCCAGAAGCAAAGAGAGGCAAAGAGTTGCAGCCAAACGTGACAGACATCGATATATTTCCGCATTTGGGAGTCAGCGTTAAGAGAGCCTTCGTGAGTCGCTTAAGCAATTGATGTACTTCCAAGTGCTTAACCAACCTCTGGAGCTCCGTCTGAATTGACGTCTTCCCTCTTCCACTATGCCCGTCTCTGTTCCTCCTACTCACTGCTAAACTCATTCACTTTCTTCTCGTGGTATTGGTCTTCTTTTTATTGCTATTCTTGGTATTGTTCTTTCTGTTCTTCTGCTAATTAATCTTCTCGTTGTTATTATTAATTGTTATTTTTATTATTGTCAACTATTAAGCTAATTGCTGTTGTTGATGCTCATTATTGCTAATTATTACTTTTATTATTTATTATCATAGTTAATTATTACTGTTTTTGATAATGAAGACCACGAGCCTATCGTATTTCTTTTCGCAGTCCATTCATTTTAAAGATGCGTGTTTCTTTCCTACCACCATCCTCTTATTCCGCCTCATCTTCTGTCTTTTCTTCCTCATCCTGTCAACATCCTCTTTACCTTCTTTCAACCAATCACATCCTCTTTCTTGCACGCCGCTTTCAAATTCCAGTTGTGTTTCCTCCTCTTCCTCCTCCTCATACATGTAATCTCTTCCTTCCTCTTCTCTCTTACCCTTACCTCGTTCTTGCTATCCACCTCCTCATAATCTCCCTCTTCCAATTGCAATCCTCTTCTCCACCCTCAAAACGAGACAGGAACATAGGCGGGGCAGACAGATATTAAGAAAGACAGACATGACGACAGACAGACGACATATAGACAGACAAATAAACAGACAAACATATAGACTGACAAAAATGTAGACTAGCAGACATATAGACAGAGAGACAGACATACGGACAGACAAACTGGCCGACGAACTGGGTAAATATACAAAGCGGACACAGATATAAAAGACAAGCTGTCGTGGAAGAGAAGGTGTGTAAAATAGGCAGACATATAGGATGACAGGCAAGCGAACAGTCAGACAGACTAAATAAACATACCAGTCGGACGGGCAGACATCCTGACCGTTCACCATTGAAGACATTTCCAACGGACGTAGCTGAATATTTGCTTACTGATTAGACAAATACGTGCGATTTGACGAGCGCCGCAGGTCGTTCCGTCTGGAATCGTCTCATCCGGTCACTCGGTGGCGCTGCGTCCAAACCGAATCCAAGACTTTATTGACAGGCTCGAATATTTGTGGCACACAACCACCTCTCCCATTCCCCAACCCATCAGTCACAGCAGACGAGCGCCGGAATTTGAGATTATTGCCCCATAAAAACTTATGGAATCTGGTTAACAGGTAACAGGACAGTTAAATATCTTGGCAGAGAAGGGTTTTTGGAGTAAAAGAAATTACAGGAGATCAGAGGGTTTAGGTCTGGTAGCGTTGTGTATGGAATAAAGGGCTTGTGCAAAGGAAATAATAACGGAAGGAAATTGAATTGCAAATTAGGGTTTGGAAAGAAATGAACTGAGAGCCTTTTGCATGGTAGGGTTTTTCGAGATCGAACGGCCAAGGACGATTTAGACAGTAACCCTGGTCATGTGTCGACCTGATATCTGCGCAAGGCACTGGCCAGAGCGTCAAAGTATGGAAATACAAAAACCCCTTTTCAGGCATTACTGGATTGTTTGGTCTGTCGTGTCGACAGACCAAGCAACCCAGTAATGACATTGGGGATACTAATCGAAGCTGCAGGCGCCTGCCGTGCGAACGTTGCTTTTGATTGGGGATTCAAGTTTTTTGTAGTACCAGAGTTTAATTGTCGGACTTTTAGAGGCAATTCATGTTAAGGAATGTGTTGACGACTACCTACGTGCAATCATGTGAACGAGTATCTCATGGTCGATGTATGCAGACTGTCGTAGCAATCAAGGCGATGTACGACGTACTCTGGCCTTTGTATATCGTGCGCATACAAACTTCCCTAGCTTTGACGTATAAAGAAAATAATGTTTAAAATATGGCAAGGAATCAAACATCATGGCCTCAAATGAGACAGTAACAGCCTAAAACTGAATTTCTATTTGGATGAAGAAGAATGTAGATATCTACTTAGCAACAACGTGGTCGACTCAGACCCAGATGATATTTTTGATGACCGCTCTGACCTGAGTTGGTACAATACTTCGAGCGCTGTTACAAGCAGAACTTTGTTTTATTCTCCCCTATTCATGGTAATATTCGTAATCGTAATCGTAATCCCAAATTTCTAAAGCGTCACTTGAAGGTTAAGCGCATGGCACCAGCCTATTCTGAGTGCTGAGCTGAGCACATAGACTGGATGAAATACATTCGCTTTTAATCTAATTTCCGGTGATTGTATATTGCCAGCAAATATTTTGATCGGGTCCCTACTGCTAATCAACTTGCATTGCCTGTTTATAACTTTATCCATAAATCTACAGCGGCTCTGATGAATTAAAGGGTCACCCAACACAGATATTGGTGGCACTGGGTAGCTTTCGAATAATTTGCATCACCTTGATTATCAACGGTAGATCTGTCGACTCGGGGTGTAATCGACGATTCACAGTCAGTCTGTTGACTTACTATTGTTATCCTTAGTCCTACGGTAAAATTTATCAAATGTCATTAGACGTCAAATTCATCGACACGTTTTTCCTACATAATAATACATATACACACACGCTCGCACGCACACACACATACGCAGAAATATCATATTTGTGTTTCTTCATTTATAGAGAACATTTTAAACTCAGTGATACATGCGTGTACTTACATGTATGCTTATTTGCATTATAACATAGACACGTATGCATCAAAATTATACAGATATATATTGTACATACATCGTATGAATGCATGTTTATAAGTTTACATATGTTGTAACTTTGTGCATGGATGAATGAATGTACGTACATATGCAATCACACGTGCATGTCTCTCAGTGCATGGATGAATGAATGTACGTACATATACATTCACTCATGCATGCATATACAAATCCTTGTTCCAACATTTGGCCATCTCCTCGCCACAACACTCTATAGAATCTGGAGCAAGATCGTTCGCTTAGCGTTGTTCAGAATCATGGTTTGATATTTATTGATTTGGCTAAAGGAGCTTAATAAAATGGGTTGTAATAATACAGTAATATGTAGCTGTTTTGAAATGGCCCACGCTTAATGTACGTTGATTTTTATTACGAATCGCCGACGCTATTTATAAAGCGCCTTTTCGGAACCGCACAGAGGATATATTATGATGGCCGTCTGAAGGATGAGATAACTTTTTGAGATGTCCTTATCTGTACTTGGAAGATACGAATCCTACGTTTTCTTCGAAATACAATGAGAGCGTGGTCTTCATTCTCACAAAGAGACGTAGTCACGGACATAATGCTGATTCATGTGGCATCTCTAGAATAATAAGTTCCTATTGATCTTATGAGCTATGTTTGATGTGATATTTCTTTTTGTGCTCTATTTTAAATATATGATTTCCTATTTCATTATTATTGTGTCTACTCGTTGTATGTTAATCATTATTAATTTATTAAAACTTTTTATCTTCCATTTCTTACTTTTCTCATTCCACATTTCTAATATATATCATTTCCTATTTATTGTTGGCAATCTATAATTTATGATTTAACATTTATGATTTGTGTTTTATGATTCACTGTTTATTATTTATGGCTTATAGTTCATTATTTATATTATTTATGACTAATTATTTAAAATTAATGATTCCTAGCTCATTGCTTATTAGCTATGAGTCATATTTTAAAATTAAAATTAATAATTTATACTTTATCATTTATTATTAATCGTCATTTATTTATTTGCCAGTTGATCATCCACCCTCATATCCTCGATCAAAGAGACCCACCCCTATTAACAGCAACTCCGCCTCCTCTGTACCTCTGTAAACTGGACTCTAAATTCTTCCTCTGAATACCGTTTTGACACTGTACGCAGCGCTCGTGAATACTCTGGTGCTCTGCGATCGAATTTCGCGTGGCACTTTAGAAGATTTGAGATAACAGTTACGACTACGATTATGTTCACGCGCCCTTTGCGAAACGGCTGGACAGGGGTTGAGAGGTCATCCCTGACGGGTCAAACACTGTCTCATCGGTCACACTAGGATCATCGGCTGAGACATTTCTTACGACTGTGGCGCCACCTATTCGATTTAAGTCGCTGCGTCTCAAGCGCTATATACGTATTCTCTGGTACACTCAGAAACTTCTTAACATTGATTGACACCATACATACATCGACGTGCCTCGTCTATCGTTAATGATCGCCAAGTCTGAGGTTATAACGTTTACCGCAAAATGATGGCTTGAGCGATCATCTTCCAATTTCCCGACTGTAGTACGCCACTCATTCTGACCTGTGATCTGTGACCTAATCTGACCCCGTGGTCAAAGACAATCGTCAATCATTCATTGATCTTGATGCGCTGCTTTTGATTGGCATATGATGTCAGCTGTCAGTTGAGCATAAATGGCGCCACCTATTCGATTCACCCATGACGCCATAGCAACGGTCGCCATGGAAATATATTGTAGTTTTTTGATCGTTGAACCTGAAACAAACAGCAGTTGAACATTATTGCCTTCTGAATGACATTGTCGAAATCGTTATGGAACATAAGTGATGAGGTTTCTAGACAGGATAGGACTACAGTTTGTCTATCCATCCATTCTGTCGTCTCCTTTGTCTATGTATTTGTGCCTGTCTGTCACTCTGCGTGTCATTTTGTCTCTCTGAGAAGGGAGGAAGAGGAGAAGAAAGAGGATGAGGTAGAGGAGGTAGACAAATGGAAGGAGGAGTAGAAAGAAAAGATGAGGAGGAAAAGGTGGAAGAGGAAGAAGAAGAGGCAAAGGAGGAATAGGTGAAAGAGGAGGAGTAGGAAGTATAGGAGAGAAAGTGGAAAAGGAGAAAGAGAAGGATTAGGTGGAAGAGGAGGAGCAGGAAGTAAAGGAGAAAAGGTGGAAGAGGAGAAAGGGGAGGATTAGGTGGAAGAGGAGGAGCAGGAAGTAAAGGAGAAAAGGTGGAAGAGGAGAAAGGGGAGGATTAGGTGGAAGAGGAGAAGCAGGAAGTAAAGGAGAAAAGGTGGAAGAGGAGAAAGGGGAGGATTAGGTGGAAGAGGAGGAGCAGGAAGTAAAGGAGAAAAGGTGGAAGAGGAGAAAGGGTAGGATTAGGTGGAAGAGGAGGAGCTAAAGGAGAAAACGATGATGCGTCGATGGAAGAGCGTTGGAGCGATTAGCAGGGAAAGCAATCGCCTGGTTTTGCTTTCCATTGGTCGAGAAGGATCTCAGATGTTAAAGCTGAATGTGATGTATGCCATCGTCGTCTGTATTGGCATTCGACCAATTCCAATTCCTCTTTCAACCTCCTCGGCTGATCCTCCTCATCCCCGTTCCACTCCTCATCCCCTGCATGCTGTTCGTCCTCCAATTCCACCTCTCCTTTATCTGCCATACATATTCACGACATTGGCTCTTCGTCGTCGTCGTTCTCCTTCTTTTCCTCCGATCTCCTACCCGCTCATATCCACAATGATTCCTCCTGCTTCTCTCTCACTCTCTTCGTGATCTTTCTCATACCTCTGCCTTACTTTTGGTTACTCGATTCCTCCAGTGCCATTTCCCCTTCTTCTTCTTCCTCTTCTTCTTCTTCCTCTTCCTCTTTCTCTACCTCTACCTTCTCCTCCTCTTCCATCTCCTCCTCTTCCTAATATGCCTTTTTTCAACGCGCTTCACCTCGTCCTCTTCTCCTTCCTCTTTCTCCACCTCTTCCTTCTCC